>DF358782.1:66568-88049 GCA_000787875.1 Solanum virginianum | reverse complement strand
ACGAAATAATTAAATTCTCAAAATGTCTATTTCCAATCCCGTGGACACGTAACAGAAAAAAAAAACAAAAAGAATTGTAAATAAATAATTATAGGAAACAGAAAACATATGCGTCATGTACAATGACCCATAGGCCATAACTCATATTTTATATTATCCAGCCTTGAATTTGTCCTTTTTTAAAAAAATAATTTAATGTTTTCCCTTCATGGACGCTAATTAAAGCATGCTTCACGTAATAACAGTCATATGCAGTATAATAAATGATAAATCTAATTGTAATTTTAATCAGTTCAAACATATTTTTGATTAATTTCTTGTCAAACAAAAATTGTGTGTTAAATTGAATTAATGTTTTTATATGTATAATCTTCCTCTAGGCTAAGAAGCAACCAAGAAAAGGACAGAAATTTTGCTCATGAAATATGTAAAGAGACGTTCAAAATTTCATTTCATAAATTCTAGACCTTTTCTTTTTCTTTCTCATAGAAGCATTCCATTTAATTTGATGAGAACTAAAAGTTTACGCTAAATATAGAAAATAATATTTATTTTATGACAAATTGAAAAAAG
This sequence comes from Solanum virginianum, assembly GCA_000787875.1. Lineage (NCBI taxonomy): Eukaryota > Viridiplantae > Streptophyta > Magnoliopsida > Solanales > Solanaceae > Solanum > Solanum virginianum. The sequence continues at coordinate 87,476 of DF358782.1, read as the reverse complement.
TACTAATATTCAAATCGAAACAGATGGAGGAATATTATGTTTAATTGTTTGTGGTAGAATAGATTCAAGTTTTTGGGCCAATAGATTTAAAACAATAAAATTCAAATACTGTATTAGAATAAAAGAACTTTAGAATTCCTAAAATTGGTTCATATTCAAATTCAAATTAAAAAAAATAAGAACCACATGTTAGTTTTGTGAACTAATTCTCTTAGAATATTTCTATGTTTTCTTCTGAGTTTTTGCTTACCTTTGTTGATTGCAACTATTCGAATTTAAATAGAATCATTGTGCTGACAAATCTAGATGAGCTTATATTTAAAATGAAGAGCAAATCTTATTTAGATTAAGCATAACATTATATATGATTTCTTGAATTAGGAGATTATTGTCACACTCCAAAATGGACCAGGAACGATAAAGACATCAAAGTAATTCTGTTATATTTTATCTTGAAGTGGCAAAATACAAGGAATAAAAAAGGCATACAGATACTTTTAAACTTATAAGTTAAAAGGTGGGAATATATTGAAAAATTCCCTAATTTGTCATGACGAAACTTAGTTGACAAACTAAATAATTTTAGTAAAAACTGATTTTATAATTTGTTGCTGACAACATTATTCTGGCCATTGGAGTAATAGAGGGGACTATCAACCATTATATGATAGGTGATTCATATTTAAAATGCGACTTCCACTTCCTAAATAGACTACATTAAACAATTAACAAATATGACATAACATTAGAAACAAAACAGTCTTGTTAGTTTCCTCAATTAACATTAACAGGCCACCATAATTGTCTGTAGCACTGTAGAGTCATTAGTTCTTCGGGTCAATCGATAAATGGGCCAATAGCGCTTAACAAATCAAAGATAATAATTCAAGCTTCACAATGTTATAAATCTACCTCGGGTACATTACATACAATGGCTACATTTGTTTTTAAAAGTGAAGCATGGGACAAGATGCAGATAGGTATCCCAACCACCAATGCTGTAAGAAAATCAATAGCGAGCGGCTAAATCAACTAGATCTTTGTAGTCATCAGGGATGTAAGACTTCACCTTAAATGATCCCTTTCCTGGGGAGATGTATTTCAAGCCAACAAGCTTCAAACCTGCAACAGAAACACACATATACACTAAATATGTTGTTTTCTCCCTCGGATTAAATATAGAAACCACTACTCGAAAGATAAGTTCATTGTGTTTAGGATATGCTTTGATTTATATAGACTACTATGCTTTCTCCGCACAGTCAATGCCGGCTGCAATTAGCTTCTACACAAGCACTTTCGAATTACTTCAATTTTTGTTGATCATATATGGAATTCAGCAAGTGGCTGATATATGAACTACGTCTAACGTATTATCTCAGTGATAATTTTCAAGCAAGAAAATATTATGGGTTAAATTACCTAAGTTCCTATGAATCAAGTTTCTAGTAGAAGGTGCCGAACTAGAATAGAATTGCCTAATTCACTTAAGATGTCCCTTGAATGAAATATCCAAAACTGAAATGATTGGCTTTTTAAACTACTTCAATATTGTGGGGACAATTTATGGAATTTTGGCAGGTTGGCTGATATAGGAAATAAGTCTTCTGCATGATCTCGGTGATGATTTTCAAGCACAAAACTATTGAGGATCATTACCTAATTTCCTGCAATTCAAGTTCCTAAAATTATTCTGAGCTAGTAGGTCACCAACTAGGAGAGCCTTAACTAAATCTCCTACTGGAAGAGACTTAACCAAGTGCAAGACAAATCCCCCAAGACTAGAATCTGGACCTTCTTTACATATGTTCTTTCCCTTGTCATGTAGAATTGTATGCAAAATGTGGATATGTTACCATCTACCTCTCCAATATTAGGCCGTATAGTTTGATAAACATTTCAGCTGGAGAACAAGAAAATATCCTCGGGTAGTTACCTTCCCAAGACTAAGTATAAAGTCTAGCATGTTGTGGGCTAGTTTCACACATCACTCTCTCACTCACACTCACACACACATACACACACACAAAAAAAAGGACTAGATTTGAGGATCAGAATGAATAACTGCACGATCACCCAAGTCTACCAAATGAATCCAAACTGAAGAACGAAAATAAAACCCTGCAAAGCAACGACAGAAGAGAATTTACAAGAAAATGCTCACCTTCATTAACCCGTCCACTACCAAAGGAATCCAAACTGAAGAACGAAAATAAAACCCTGCAAAGCAACGACAGAAGAGAATTTACAAGAAAATGCTCACCTTCATTAACCCGTCCATACAATAATCTTTCACCTTTCCAATATTCCAAAGGCCTTGTCTTCATTCGTTTGCTTCGTCTAACCCCACTTTCAAATGATGTACCAGCATCTGTCAAATTCATGAAATTCTTTATCAAAAACACAAATGCAAGACTTCAAACAAAGATATCCCCATAGGCACAAGAGTGAAAACCTGCTATGCTTGGCCTAGAAGAAAGATGTTTTCTTTCATGCCTTCCGACAGCAGGTCGCTTTGCTTTCTGTTGCTTATCTTTTGCCTAATGCATCAGAAATATTGCATACCAATCAGTACAATTGATACAGCTAAAGGTATACAACTGCAAAGAACACAAGCATTTACATGTAAACCTAAAATTAGGAGACTTCATGGGCTAAAACTTCTGAGTGTTCAATAATACAATTCAATATCCACCGTCAAGTCAGAAATATCGTCTCTTATACAAATTGGTTTTCAAAATTTAATATAAGATAATATCAGAGGATCATATCAGCAGACAGTTTTAAAATGTCCAAACCTTAAAAGTAATCAACACAGTTGACAACTTAGATCAGTGACATCATTCGTTTTTTCAAGAGAATCAAATAATCATGGTTATCAAAAGCAGTTCATGCTAGTGTTATTTGGGATTTGCTATATGTTTTTGGACAAACCATATTCACCAATAGTGTTTAGTCATCTATGGATTTGATCAGGTAAAAGCAATCAGCCCTACTCTCATCTATATTACAGTTACAATTGGAGAATCAAACGATTTTTACTTTGATTTTGTAGACTCTAACAATAACTATTTTGGAGAACTGAAAAATTTTTCAGGACCAATGGCAAATGGTTTGGAACTTGATGGATAGTGTGCCTGCTTCTCCACTTAAATACCAAGCTTTTGTACATGGCAAATATTTTGACCCCTTATACCCTGTCATCATTTTTTGCTTTCAAGGTGTGTGTGTGTGTGAGTGTATCCAAGGATAAACTTGCCAGAGAAAAATGGGCAAATCTAGCACAGGACTTTGCACTTTGAGTTTGCTATATAATTAAAATAATAAAGGAGCATTCAAGAAAGCAGGTAACCTGGGTATGATGCTGAGGGCTCGTCTCAGGAAATTTAGATCTCACTTCTCTACAAGGAACTTCAATTGCAACTGAGTTCAATTGATCTGTAAAAAGACATCAAGGTTCTCAAGTTCTTCCCAAACTTTAGACTGTTATTACTAGATAAGATATGCAAAGTAGAGTGGCTCCATTCAAGAAAAACGACATAAATTTAGGATGTACAGGTAACTAAACTGCAGTGAGAGTCCTTGGTGGTGAGAGTGAAAACTGCCCCCATCTATTGGCTTCACAATGAAGCTATCACAACTTCATAATGTAAAGAGTGAAAAAAGCTAAATGAACCATAGCAAAAGATAAAGCGATCAATGTGAGAAAGATTTAGCAGCAGTAGGTTATATATTTGGAGGTAGTAGATTACTTAAAACAGAAAAGACATAAAAGCAAGTGGCTAAATATAAACTGGGTTAAATGGAATAGTTCACTGACTATGAAGAGCAGTATCCCGTTTGTTACAAGGCAATAGGTATGAATATGTGGCATATTATCTTATGCTATCAGTATATGGATTACTTTAATGATTAAATTCGGAATGCTTTGCTAGTGACACTATAGACATGTTAATGCTCCTAACCACAATAAAACATCAAATGTAGCAATAACTTGCATGTACCGGTATCAAACTTCTGTCTAGTTAATTTAAATCTAGAACCTAACAGGATGGTTAAAAGATAGAAGTGACATTCAAACATCTTAGATAAATCCTGTTACTTTTGGAGTGCTTCAAATATCCTGATAAAAGTAATGAGTATGTTTTTGCAAGAAACCATATGTTTTTTAGGTTCTCTATATGGTATACAATGATGGAGAGTTGTTCCCATCTTTTCAATAAAATCATTACCTTTTTCAAATAAACAAATAAAGCGAAGCTCGAAAGTCATGATTCTTGACAACCACAAGTTCTAAACTCTATGCATCTACTCTTTTTATAAAGATGCATCCTCCCATTAAAAAAACAGAGATGAAAAGGAAAAGGAAAGAAAAGTTGTGAGAGAACATTTCCAAGCAACCTAAGGTATTGGTCTGCTACTCTGCTGCAGCACAATTTTGGGAAACATGGCAGTTACTTCTTTTCATACAAAATTCCAACACTTCACACCTTAATCTGTAGCCAGTATCCAGTTTCCCAAGATTTGAATATTCAAGTGGGTCAAAAAATGAATAGTTGACTACAGATGATTCCAGGAAAAACTCAAGAGATGTCTTAAACGTTAACAGGATGCACATATTTTGAACACGTACAAATATTTGGCCACACAGAAGAATCTACCTAGGAATAGACAATGCTCAAACGTCTCATCTTCAGAAATGATGAGTTTACATGAAAAGATCATCTAAAATAGAATCTCACCACTGTTTAAGTCTTTGACAGAATCCTCAAAGTAATGATCTTGTTCTGCAGAAGGCGCTGTTTCTGGTGGCATATTGTCAACCTGCTAATGATGTATGATTGAAATAATATCAGAATTGGAATTGTAACTCCTGACGTAATGTATCAAATATAGCATATAATGGTCAAAAGTGGATATACTTGCCTGCTGATCAATTTCAGTTGATCCAAAATCCTCAACAGCTGTTTCGATGGTACAATTGGCTGTATCATCAGCTTCTCCTTGGGGTTGAAGTGAAGGCACTGCTTCTGCAGGAACTTCCCCATCCTGTAGCTTTTGACAGTTGATGTAGGATTCGGTCTCAAGATATTGTTTATTGGTCAAAACATTGTTTATAACTGAATCATATTTCACTTTGGCAAACCCATCAGACTCATGGCGAGAATCCACATTTCTCATATTTAAGTTGATGTTAGTATTGACATCAATGTCATCATAACCATTTCGTTGCTCCATTCCAGATCGAGATCCATTTGGCCCAGTTTTTGCACTAGCTCTGCCTGAATTCTTTTCCATCAGTTGCTCATGCACTAATTCTGAACCTCTTAAAGGAACCATAATATTCCTATTTTCAGTAGGTCCAACATCATTATTTATACATGGTGATTTCATATTCACCGACCAATCGGGATGCTCTGATTGCAGATCAATGTTGAGAGGCGAAAAAGGATCTCTCAGTGGATTTGACTGCATAATTTTCTTTTTCAACAAAGACAATGAAGAAAATGGACTTTTTGGTGGAGTGGGTGAAGTTAAATTACTGGCAGGACCTTCTTCATGCTGTTTGTGAGAAGAAGGTGTTCCCTCAGTTGCACTTTTAACCAACTCCTTTATCTCCAGTGAAAACTTCCTAGGCTTCTGAATCCTCTCTCCAACAGCCTTACCATCAAGCTTTCCAGTCACAGGGAACTCAGGAATACATAAGGTGCCTAGTTCAATGGGCTTGATCTGCAACCGCTCTTGCAATTTGGACACTGCCATGTCCCCGTCTAGATCTTCACCACTACCAGACAGTAATTCATCCAAAATCTCGTTGATTCTGTTTTCTGTTTTCTTTATTGATCCTGTCGAATAGGAAACAAATCATCACCTCTCAACTACATTCTGCTCATAGAGAAGTTAAAATTTTCATTTAGAAATCAGAGCGTATCTATCTTGATTAGTTAAAGCCACTAACCTGAGAAATCTGCTTCTTGTAGTTCAACATTGAAGCCAGGTATCTCTTCTGGCAATTGAGAACCATGTTCCACCAGAATATCATGCTCCGATGTCTCTTGAGATGATATAAATGCATCATCATTCTCAGGAAGGGTGGATGAGAAACGGTGCTTATACTTCACCGATTTGCTGAGACAAAAAGAGAAATCTCAAAAGGTGCAGCAGCAAGTTGAGGGGATGATAAACGTAAGACAGGCATTTCCATATGACAAAATCAGAGTAACTAAGTGTACCCCAAGATGCCTGGTCGACGACGCCTTGCATTGACAGGTGGATTATTCACATCTGGATCATGGATACTGCTGCCTTTCTGTCTTTCTATTTCCTTGTCAGCATCTGTAAAATCAGCACATGTAAAAATTGTTATTCTCTAAGTATAATATATATTGTTTTTAGTTGCAGATGTGATAAACGTGCAATAAGATAGTTAAGAGATAAAAAAAAGAAACAAAATCACCTTCTAGCTTTTCAGCAACTGAGAAAAATTCCACTGGATCTGACAGTTGATCAATGTCTAAACGAGGTGCTACGCTGACAGTAGGTTGACTGCAAACACATAGCAAGCTACGATAATGCCATAGTTTCAATAGGATCTAATTTGAGAATAAACAACCGACTGTCTATAATTTACCTTGTACTGGGCTTGAGAGAAAATCGAGCCCTTTTACGACCAAGGCCTGGTCTTCTCTCTTGGGGCTTCTCCTTTCCCTTCATTGCAACATTCCCATCAATGCCCTTAGATTGGATAAAACTCGTAAACTTGGTGTTCAAAAGTTCCGCACCATTATCCACAATTGCCCTAGCCTCCTCCAAGAGTCCAGGATTCTTCATTTCCTTTTATTATCATAATGAAGGAGAAAAACATATCATCACAGCATCATCCAAAATCAAATCAAACGAACAAATTACACTATTTATGTTGTCAAATACCGTTCTAATTGTACTAATTGTAAGTTGAAGTTGGAGTTCAGTGCAGAAACGGATCGAAAAACATCAAAAGCTCTCTAACTAACGACATTAACACTATTTCTCCTCTAGATTAACATAGAAGATCTATAAAAGAGCTAGAAATCTAAAGAAATTAAGAAAATAAACCAAAAAGTTACCATGGACTTCATGAAATTGTGAATTGACTCTAGGTCTTTGGGGTCTACTGATACAGAGGCGTCAGTGGAAACCCTAACTGTTGTAGGGAGTAGAGAGAGTCCGGCAAGGCCATGGAGAGGATCCACCGGATCGGAGATAAGAGCTTCGTTCACCATCTTCCAATAAGGAGTTGGAAGTTTCAAAAACTTGAAAAAGCACACGAGCTTTTCATTCGCTTGAGAACTCTGTGAAGCGAAAGATTATTTTTTTTTTTTATTTTAATTTTGAAAATGGGGACTGAGCGGGAGAGGGACGAAAACGACTGACGATAGACGAAGGAAGGGTACCCTAAGCAAATTATTTTTCTTCTTTATTTGCATATATGCCCCCCGAAAATGGTTAAACATCCATCGTTCGTCAAAAAGATTTTCCTCGTTAAATTAGAAAGGCTGCAACTGAAAAATAATCAAAAACTTACGTTTTTCATCTCTTTTTAACAGAATTGAAATTCATCCCTATCTCATCATGGCATTGAGATTATAGCATGTCACACGAAAGCACCGCTTTTTCTGTAGTATTGTCATATAATTACTCAACACAATTATCCATTTAAAAAATAGTTGTCATAATTATTTTTTTAATTCAAATTATATAAATTTTAACTAATATTAAAATATATATTTTTTAATTATATTGATATGCCCTAAACTCCACTTATAAAATTTCATTAGGTATATTGTTATAGTTGTAATTATATTGATATGAAATTAGTTGCAATCAATAATACTTTTCTTATAGTTTTTTAATATCTAAATTTTTATTCTAAAAATTAAATTAATTTAATCTAATTTAGTTTTAAAAAAATAGTCAACTTGCCTTTTGAAAAATGAAAAATGATAACTAAAAAGAGACGAAAAAAGTATTTAATAGGTATTTTCCTAATTCATCTTTCAGATAATCTTATAATAAATTCTCTCAACTACTTTTATCAATTTACCAAGAAACTGTCTAAAGGCCAAAAATACATAGATGTTTTGCATGCTTAGCATGAGAGTTATTTTTTATATTCTTTTCTATTTTTTCTTGTTTCTTTTCAACAAGAGACTACACCTCAGGAACTCTTGTCTTAGGTTGAGAGAATCCTATGGAATGATTATTTATGTTTAGTCTTTAGAGGGGCTTTTAGAGGACAATTCAGTTACTAGATTACACATGAAAGAGGTAATAAATGAAGCCAATTTATTCCCCAATTAGTTTTCTAACTCCTGAGTGTCCTACATCGGCTAAGCATAGGGATGAGAGATTGAATCTCCTTGTATGGAATTGCACAATTATAGCCATATAAGTTTAATTTTAGGGGTTGAGTTAGGTTGAAGATCTATTTCTTTGCATGGTAATATCAGAGCTGGACTTATCTCGATTCATAATTTATGATATTGGTCTCCCATGTTAAATTGTTCATATATCAAATGTCTAACCCTAAGCATTAAGGGGTATTGCATGTCCCAAATCGACTAGGAATGGGAGATTAAATCTCTTTATATGGACTTGGACAATTATGGCCTATAATATAAATTTTTTAAGTTAAGTTATGTCGAAAATCTATTTACTATACTAATAATAACTAATCACGAACTTCAAATAAGGCCCAAATTAAAATATCCTTGATAACTTCTTTTTACGATATAATCTACTCATAAACATTAATAAAATGCAACCCCTTTGTCTTGGAAGAAAACTTCAAACTCACCTCAAAAATTCAAAAAATTCTTCGAATCTTTCCTTGACACTAATTCCCAGTCAACAAGGACTATCACAATTTACCCAAATTTGCACTACTCAGCACCTAAAGCCACCTATATACCCACAAAAAATTGCACAAAATTCAAATAAATAATCAGACAATTAAGTTATTAGCGCCAGCAGGTCATAAAAAATGACTAATTTGAGATAGTAAAAATATTTTAGACATTTACGTTGATTATTTTTTCTAACTTATTCTTCCCAAAATTTGTATTTGTCCTTCCATGCGTGCTACTCTTTTTCAGTCCGTGATCCAACATATTTGGGAATAGTGAGTTATCCTTATTGTCAACTTAATACGTGTGAGTTTCTATTCCTTCTTGTACGATGATTGTTATAATTCACAATAACTAATATCTTTCAATATTTTAGTATGTTTTTCATTTAAAACTTATAAAAAATGGGTATTCTAAATTGTAATATTTGATAGTTTAAAATATTTTTATAATGCATTAGAAATTTAGTTGACTTTTAAAATTTCACCTGTATCATATAATTGAGACAGTGAGAGCAACACATATTATTTTATTAGTTTAATGCACATATTTTACATATAGTGTCGTGCCAATTCAAAAATTATATATAAATAATACTTGTCATTAAAATAAATACAATGTTCATATAAACCAAATTAAATAAATGTTCTATTATGAATGGGAAAAAAAAGAGAAAACCAATTCAATCACTTATAATATAGTGATATGTTAATAATTTATGAATATATGAAGTAATAATTTAGAGCTGAATAATAAGAATTAAATAATTAATTAATTAAAATTTTATCTTAACAAAAGACTCCTAAATATAAAATGAATAGTTTAATATTTCAATGTAATTTTAATTACTCTTTTTCATATTACATACTTTTATTAATAAAATATTTGATAATCAAAATTTTAGTTAATTTCAAAGTCTTAAACACTAGAGAAAATAATAGTAATATTTTTTTCCCATCATATCCTAAACAATTAATTATATAGAATAATTCTAAATTAAGAGTGAATTCTATATATAAAGAAATTCCAATCAAAAGTGAATCTTGAAACTAAATGAATAAAAGATAAAATAATAAAATAGTGAAAAAATGATTTTGTGTAAAATAAAATATTCTAACGAAGGAAAAAAAGTTCAAACAACATTTCTAAGGCCTTCATACTTTTGATATAGTATAGCATAGCAAATAAATAAATAGATATAGATATAAATATAGATAAAAATAGATATAAATATAAATAAATTAAATGTTCTTTAAATTACAATAATGTACAACTTATTTACACCAAATGACACCAAATCCGGTTACCAAATCCAATTAAGAAGACTTCCGAAACAAGCCCTTAAGGTTGTAACGACCATAAAATTACCGAAAGACCCACGCGGAGCTTCCCACAGCTTCATCTTGCCTTATTCCTTACTCTGAGTAGGGTTGCAGCAGATAAAGCCTCTTCCTTTGCTCTTCTTATGCTTTTTCTTCTCTATCGCAGCCCTTAATACAAAGCTCTCACTTTCCACTTCCCAATCTAAACAGTCTTCTACTCGATTCCCTCTCTATCTCAACAATCTTCGCTCTGCAACAATGGGGGCTTCACTTCCTCAGAAGGAGGCCAACCTCTTCAAACTCATCGTTGTAAGTCTTCAATGTTAGCTTTTACTTCAATCGTTGCTTTACGATGAATTGTTTTCAGTTGAATTTTATTGGTCGCATCTAGTTTTTCTTTTCGTTCTTCTTAGTTTAACCCTAGAATTCACGACAATTACTTCACTGAATTGTTAAGACGATTGAAGCATGTCTGATTTGAATGTCACTATAATCCTCACTTATTTTTGTGAATTTGAACTAAAGGTGGTGACTTTTTTCAAGATCCTTTGGAGGTGGAGACATAATGAATCGTTTGGTCAAAATTACTTGTTTGGATGGAACATCATATACAATTTATTACATTCTTCATATCAAGTGTCTGTTTTTAATGAGTGTAAAATGGTGCCGACTGAATAATCTTATTATTATCAAGAAGTAATTTCCATGATTTTTTTGGTAATGCGAGTGTTTTTTTACTCCTCTTACATTGATGCAAGTGGCAGCCTTTTTAATTAGTTTTGAATTAATTCGATATCATTTCCTTTTCGGATATCTGTTAAGGGATACTCTTCATCCTATCTGATTATGTGATGTGGAGAAGATCATGATTACAGTCTGGCAGTAACACTTCCACAGAAGTTGTTTTGAATGCTGTTGTTTGACAACATTTGAGGCAAATTGATGAGGCCAATGATAATTGTTCCCTTCAGTCTTCATTTTAGCCTCCTGAACCATTCAAGTAATGGTTGGTGAAGTGGCAGGAGTTGCTTGCCGTTAATTTCTTTTAGTAGGATTGACATGTTGTTATCTGACTTGTATTAATATTGCTTAGATGACTGCATAAGACAATTAAGATAGTATTAACATTTTTTAGATGACTGCATAAGACAATTAAGTTAATTTTAATGCGAGTGTATGTCCTCATTCTGACTACCTATGACTTGATATGAAGAGGTGATCTGACTTTATCTTTATTCCATTCCTGACATTGTTGGTTGTTGAAGACATGGTTAATTTAATATCCTATTCCTCAATTCCTGCAGAAATCTTACGAGACTAAGCAGTATAAGAAAGGACTAAAAGCTGCTGATACAATTCTCAAGAAATTCCCTAATCATGGAGGTAAGTCCAATTTTATTGCAGCATATCCAGAATGGAAGTTAAAAATAAATGCTTGGTTCCTTTTCACAGTTCCACTGGACATAATTCGTTACTTCCAAAATTCTTTGACACATTTATATGCATGAATTCAACCCTATAGCCATTTCTACCATGTTAGATTGTCAGATTCAAATAGTTAACTAGCTTCACCCATTCAAAGCATCTGGCTCATTCTCTCAGTGGTATGTGCCAGAAGGCAGGACATAAGTTTCCATCTGAGCAACAAATTTTTTTCTCAAAGTTAAAAAGTCATAAATTGGAGGCATGATTCTAGTTGGAGTTTTTAGACCTTGTCTGGATTTGTTCAGTAGCAGTGAGAGATGAAGTCGTCCCTTTAGGGACATCCAATAAAATTGGCACTGTAGTTGCTGACATGAACTACTGGTTTCTAGGGCCAATCCAATAAAATTGGTACTGTAGTTGCTGACATGAACTACTGATTTCACTGTGCTGCAGCTTATGCCTTAAATAGGTCTGAGCATGTCCAAGTAAAAATAGCATCCATGAATGCAAGGGTAGATCTATCTTGTAGCAAGGGGATTGAATCCCCTTCACTAAAGTTATACCGTGCAAACAGGGAAAAATATATATTTTTTTTGGAGTTATATATAAGCTGTTGAATCTCTTGACATTAGGAAAAATTCTAGTAAAAGTGGTAAAGGAGGTTCAAGAATTTCTCACATGTTCAAATCCCTCACTGCAATGTTCATCACTGCCAAAGTTGTTGGAGCTGCCTTGGACAGGTGCACCACAAATACAGCTAGCTATGATGCTGACAACCTTGCTAGGTGGCTTTGTCTGTGGATAAACATCGCACTTGAGGACTTCACCTGTGATGTGGAAGCCTTTAGATTTGATACCTGATTGGTGCCAACCATCATTAGGAGTAGTGAAACTGAAACTTTTGGCACTGAACCACCTCACAGAACCCTTAATTCTAATTCCCTGTTCACTCTCCAATGACATTGTTGTCTCCCATAAAACCTAAAGACCACATCAAAATTATAATTTATTTTTCTTCTCCTGATATTATCTGGTTTTGTCAAAGGCTCATTTGGGACACGGGACTCGAGAGCTAAGTCTCGTTGAAGCTCAGGGCAGGCGCTTCCCCTAACTTAGACTGTGCTTCAGTGTAGGCATGGTATTATGGCATGTGTCCTGTTGTCCATAAGTTGTATCTTGAATATAGCATACTCAAAAAATAAATATTGAAAAAAGATATGGTAATTGTTAAGGAAATCATTATTTATGAAGTAGTTTTTTTATTGCATATAATATAAATTTGTGTACTTCTAGTTTCTACCTTTTGCTTCATTGCATTTTTAAAACTAAAGCCCACATTTTAATTGCACTTTGCTCTTTAAGTCCTGATAGACATGTGAGCACTTTTTCACGCTGTTTGCCTTGATAACACTAATGTTATCATCAACATGGTTTTTGATGATGCTGTAGCTGATTTACGGGTGATCAATATGATACCCACATTCTTTGATGATTGCCATATTTTTCTGCGGCTGCTGATGCTATTGTTTACTTTGTGTTATGGTTACCAGAAACATTGTCAATGAAAGGATTAACATTGAATTGTATGGACCGGAAGTCAGAAGCATATGAACTTGTCCGGCTTGGATTAAAGGTGTAGTTTTCCTTCCTTTCTCCCTTTTTTCAAAAACTTTTAATTTCATTTTTTGGAATTAAAAGCTCATAACGCTTGAGGTTGGATTCTTTATTTTGATAACAGCTGTCTATAGTTTGGATTCTTTACTTTGATAAGGGCTTTAGGTTGGATTCTTATTTGTGATGTATTGGAATTAATCGTCTTACTCTCTTTGCAGAATGACCTTAAAAGCCATGTTTGTTGGCATGTTTACGGTCTCCTATACCGGTCTGATAGAGAGTACCGAGAAGCAATTAAATGCTATCGAAATGCCCTCAGGATTGATCCTGACAATATTGAGATACTACGAGATCTATCCCTTCTACAGGTGGGACTCTTTAGTCTTCTTAGTAACAAATGTTTTAGTTTTTTTTTTTGTTCCTTTCTCTTTCTTTCTGACCATTTGTGCACTTCATTTAGTCTCTTCTTCTCATCTTGTTCTCCAATGTTTACTAGAACCTGTCACTTTATTTACTGTGTACTTCTTGTTGTTTTGTTGCTGTTGTTTTCCTCTCGTTCCTGCTTTGATCACTCTTCTTTCGAGCTGAGGGTTCTACTGGAGACAACCTCTCTACCCTACAAAGGTGAGGGTAAGGTCTGTGCAGTCCTACCCTCCTTAGACCCCTTTTGTGGGATTAAACTTGGTATGATGTTGTTGTTGCGGGCACTTCAATTATCTTTCTTCCCCCCTTTGGCTCATCAAACCTAAAGGCTCATTAACATGTTTTCTGGTGTTTAATGTTATGTGCTTATGTTCTTCTGAGTTGTGTCGCTTAAGGAGTTCTTTACTTCAAAAGTAGTATGGCAAGCAGATTCAATGGGAAGTGTTATTGTAATTAGAAGAGGGCGGACTAGAAGTTCATCATATATCGTTGTGATTTTTGTCATTATCTTTCTGTTGATACTTTCGTAGTTTCATTTTAAAGTGCCTTGTGACTAATATGTTTTTGTAATTACACACTGTTGTCATTTTGTTCCTTCTTTCATTGATCCAAGTGCTATTTTTGGAGTGTTAAACAGTGATGATTTCCATGCCTTCTCTTGTTGATCCAAGTGCAGTTTGACTTTTATTATGTACTTGTGCTCATATAAATTATGTCCATAGCATTTCAGCAATTCATTTTGTTGTGCTCTTTGATGTGGCATATCTGTAGTCTGGCCGTCTTCTTCAGTTGGGTTCTTAAGACAGTACTATTACATGGAGCTGCTGATTTCACCGAAACATGTAGATGTGCAAGTCTGGCCCTATCAATTGCATATTCTGTTTCAATATGTGCTTCAATGAATTGCTCTGGTTACTTGGTCTTACTTTGTCTATCTAATTTAGTCAGTGGAAGGGCTTCTTGACTGATCCTCAGCCTTCCAAAGTTTAGTTAGAGTTATAATTAAGAGCTTATCACAGCAACATCGCTAGAATAATATTTCTGTCATCCTGACAACCTTTTTCTGTTCATTGTTAAGTTCATCTATCCTGCTCTGTCAATTTATGGTTGATTTGTGTTTTCTTACAGGCACAAATGCGTGACTTGGAAGGTTTTGTTGAAACAAGACAACAATTGCTCACTCTAAAACCAAATCATCGCATGAACTGGATTGGCTTTGCCGTTGCTCATCATTTAAACTCAAAGTATGTGTTGCTTCTAGTATGTAGAAATAGCTACTCCAAATATTAGAATTTAGATGTGTTTTTCCTTCACTGTGGCTCTGTTTTGTTGACATCTTTGAGGACTGTTGCATTATGCGTTTCCCCTGATGTTGAACATCCAGGGGGGAATAATATCAGCACCTAAAATTATGTGATTGAAAGTTTGCAGCTGACTTTCTCTTCTAAATAGTACCAACTACCAAGAAGGTAGCAAAAGCCTGCAAAATGTGGGCTAAACTCATCACATGAGAGAATCCAAGTCCGATACAACCTCCATGAACATTTTCAGACATTTGATTTTACAAAAATAACACTCCTTTTTCCTAGCTACAAAACAAGAAATTGCAGATCCATGGCATGAACACTCCTTTTTCCTAGCTACAAAACAAGAAATTGGCAGTTGATCGGACTGCTTTTTTTTTTCTTTTGATAGCAAAGGGAATTGATCAGACTCCTTTAAGTTCCTTTTCTCTGTTAATTTCATTTACTCTTGTTAGATTCCACCAGCACTTCTTTTGAATTTATGCGTGGACAACATTTTAGTTGCATTAGTGGCTAAGTTGATCTCAAATCCTATTTAGTATTTAGCTAATTTGTTTCAGTAGAAAAAAAGAACATTACTCTTAGATAATTGAAGCGTGAAGATGCCAGAGACGTTTTGTCTCTTGGAAGGTTGTACTGGTTGGGTCTTTCTTATCACTATTGATATGTATTCCTTTGTTGTTGAAAAACACAGAAGGGCGAAGAAATCAGAAGTCGTCATAACAATTGAAGTTTGATATAACTAGTGGTGTGAATGTGTTGCATCTTCAGAACTTTATACTTTGTAGTGTCGAGGAAGTTCAGCATTTTCATTCTTGTTATCTTAAGTGGGTTTCCTCTTCATCAAAATCTTCAGTGCATTTCCTGTGCCTGAAGTTTCTAAGTTGTTTAGGTATTATCATGCATGGGGGTAAATGGGTACTCCATCTTCTTGTTGCTCTTTTCACTTTATTTCACAAATATTTATTTATCCCCTTGAGATTCGATATCATTCAGTTCTATTTCTAATCCGTGCATGTTGAGGTAGTTCCCTTTGTTATTTGTTAGTGGATCAAAAGCTGTTGATATCCTTGAGGCATATGAAGGGACTCTTGATGATGACTACCCCCCAGAGAACGAACGCTGTGAACATGGGGAGATGCTCCTGTACAAGGTAACAGTCACTGCTAGGAATAGGGTTTCACAAAGAGTTTATCTTAATCTGAGGACTCTGTTTGGTAAATGCCAATACACTTGTGCAAATACCAATTTGATTTAGCTTGTTACTGTTAAGATTTTGCACTTTCAGACTTGAGACTTCCCATTGTTCATTTATTTGGAACTTCCCATTTTTAGAAATTAAATGTAGTACGAGTATAGTTTTTCAAGCCGGAAATTTTCAGTGTTCTACTGTCAATAAAATGAGTCAAGATGGTGTAGTTTTTTGTTGCACCAAATTCGCACATGCAAGTGTGTGTACTCAAACAAGTAATATAGTGACTCCTGCGAGTAGGATTATCGAACCCAAAGGACTTTTGACTAGCAAATCCAATTTTGCTTTAAACTATAATTAAATATGCAAGTGTGCAAAAAGAATTTGACTGGTGATTTAAATTAAACAATGGCAATTAATAACTAAGAAATTTAAGTAGCAGAGATTCTAATTCAACTTGGGATTTTTATCAATAATGAGGGGAATTCCTTGGCTAGACTTTAATACAAATTCATGCAAAGTATTTTCCACCTTAGATTCTGCTTGGTTATCAAGTTACTGACTTACGAGTTCAAGAATATGGTTATGTTCTTTCGAACCTCTAATTGTCTATCACAATTGATATTATAACTAAGTACGTTGTTGAGCAGAGATAGATCTAACCAACTTGGAGCATTATGCTCTTTTCGTGTTTCATTGTCAAGCAAGGTTAACTAGGTATATCCGTATCCTAGATACAAATCAACCTTTGTTTTTATAAGGAATGATCTTGCTCCCTATATTCCACTTTCTGTCTTCTCAATTTCTCTCCCGAGTTCAAGAAACGACAATATGTGTATCCAAATGGTGTTCAAGAATTAAAATAATGAAATTGAAACACAAGATAACAAACTTCATCTAAAGTTTCAATACTTAACAATCATTCGTAGCCCAAACTTAGAAATATAGGATATAGCTACTCATAACTTGATTCTTCAAAATACATTCAAGAAATAAAAGATGAAAAAGAGTAGAAAAGAACCCTAGAAAATTGATGTTTCTTCTCACCCAAGTCACGCTAGCCTTGCCAAAAAAGAATTAGAATAGTTAAAATATCACAAAAAGTGCCAAGTGCGCTACTTACAGAAGAAAATTGCATGGAAGACACTGCTCCGAGGTTCATGGCACGGCTTGATCGCAGACCAGCCTGCCTGAAGGAGGCAAAAATCCGCTCCCAGATCCATGGCATGGCCTGGTTGGGGACCTCACTTTCTATTGAAGGAAAATTTCACTTCCCTGCTCTGTGGCACAGAGCCAACATGGAGCTGGGCCTCATTTTAACTTTGTGTTTTCTCGAGTTTCTCCTTCTTTGTCTCATCTCTTGGCTTCACCTGCAACTTCCAAGCATTCCCACTTCATTTAGGGTCTGTTTGGAAAGCTACTTGGTAATTGGAATTGGTGTAATTACTAGGATAGTAATTGCCAGCCTAATAATTACACAACCTACTAATTACGATGACCTGTTTGTTTGCCACAATGTAATTACACTCAATGTAACTACAATGTAATTACAAGTGTATTTTTTGATGTCACAAGTGCAACATAAGTAAATGTTGAGAATGAGAAGAAAATAAAATATAAGTAATAAATAATAAATTTTTTTGAAAGAAAATATTAGAATAATAAAAATAAAAATAATTAAATTAATAGAAATAAAAAATAAATCAAAACAAAAAAAAATAAAAGGAAGAAAAGAATTTTAAAAAGTTATATCTAATTACATGGTGTAACTATACCAATTCCTTACCCTCCGTTGGGAATTAAGTGTAATTATACCCCTTGAATACATCCAAGTCCTCTCTTGCCTAGTAATTACTTGGTCTACAGAACATTGTGCAATTACACCTAATTACACCAATCTCAAATACACTATAAACAGGCCTTTAAGCTCCATTCCTGTGCGATTTTCACCCTATA
Source organism: Solanum virginianum (assembly GCA_000787875.1). Lineage (NCBI taxonomy): Eukaryota > Viridiplantae > Streptophyta > Magnoliopsida > Solanales > Solanaceae > Solanum > Solanum virginianum. Next base: position 69,355 of record DF358782.1, on the reverse strand, counting down.
AAACACCTAACTCACATTGGTTAGTGCAAGGACATGATTACAACTCAAACATACAAATACAAGGGATTTTATTCTCAAACTTGGCCTATAATATGGCTGATCTTGGTTTTTAAGCATATAAATATGCCTTGGATCAGTTTTCTACTTTCTGATGTACATTGCTGTTGATCAAGTTCCATATTGAGGAAGTTGCCTATTAGTAATGCTCCATGGCTGCACACATAAAAAGGGACTGGTCCAATCAGTTGTAATGTTTCGGATCAATACTGTTCGCGACATCCTGAAAGTGCTGCCTAGCTACAGCGTTATGTTATATTCTGGCTGAATACTTGAGTGCTTTATATCTGGATAGGAAATTTTGGATGATCATGAGTTATCTGAAAACATTTTGCTGCTTTAATTTCTGGTCTTCCTTAGCTAACAATTTGACATAGCTGAGTTTTTCTGGGGGTGGGGGATGTACTAATTTGATGGTGTTTGCTGGCATTGGTGATTACAGAGATTTTAGATATTAATTGCTTCTTAGAATGATGTTGATTAATTCTGTAACTTTAATGTCACGTGCTTTTTGACCGTTTCAGATCTCTTTGTTAGAGGAATGTGGATTTCCTGAGAGGGCTCTTGAAGAATTATGCAAAAAGGAGCCAAAGATGGTACACACGTAATTTAGTGCCATGAAATTGCTTTCAAGTTAGGAATGGGTATTGACCACATCATTCTGCCTCAGGTTGACAAATTGGACTATAAGGAGCAAGAAGCTTCACTTCTTTTGAGGCTTGGCCGCTTCGAGGAAGGTGAAAAATTGTTCAGAGTGCTTCTCACCATGAATCCTGACAATTACAGGTACATAATTATCTAATTTGTTTGCTTGAGCGCTATAACTTATGGTAGATGCTTTCATCTAATAAAATCAGTCATAAGGTGAGACCATACCTAAATCATTTCTATTTGTGTAAATCTTTTGTTTCAAAATTAGGCATTTATCACAAGATAATTTCATGTTGTTTACCTGAGGCATTTTTTTCCCAATAATTATGCCAAGTCCAAAATGGAATCTTAAATTCGGGTTTCTGTTGTTTGGTGTACTCTGTGTTGGATCTTCAGAAAGCAGTTGATTAGTGATAAATATGTAGCTGTTGTCTTTTGTTGTTTCCTTTCATAATGTTTGGCTTTGTGTTTCTTTAGTCCCTTTGTTTTGGATGTCTTCTCTGTTGTTCTCTTTCCCTTCAGCAGAAATCAGGTCTGTCTTTTTTTTCTTTTGAAAAAGAAATACACTCACATGCCAAACTTCTTAATAGTCGTTTTTCGTAATTTCTGTTTTTTCCGTATTTGTGAAGTGGACCAAATTAAGCAAAACAACCCAATAAAGTATTTGTTCTCCTCATGATTCAAGGTCCTTGTTAAGTGTTCTTCCTGTTTTTCATTAGGTACATAATTTTATTAAAGAACAGGAGAATTCTCGTATACCAAAAAGTAGAGAACCAATTAAACAAATGATTTTCCACAAAAGGCACCCAAGCTTCTATACAAGTTGGACCCTCATGGGTGACCAAAAAGAAAAAAGAGATTAGAGGCTACCTCAATTTTCAAGTCTTTCTCTGTTCCCCCCAATAGGAGGTGCGAGAGCTTGGATTTAGGGGTTACGCGGAGGGGTAGAGGTAGATAGAAAAAATATTGGGGGGAGGCGATTAGACAGGACCTGACGAAACTTCATCTTACCGAGGACATGACCTTAGAAAAGAGTGGAGGTCGCGTATTAGGATAGAAGGTTAATGGGCTTGTAAGGGTAGGATGATGTCTGTCCTAGTGATATAGTAGGTTAGTAGGCTTAGTCGTGTCTTTATATCTTGTGGTGTTATTGCCCGGCTTATATTTGTTACTTTTCTTGTATTTATATATTATTAATGGCTTTCCACTTTAGTCGGTTTTCTTTTTACATATCTAGTATCTTCTGCTCTTGGGCTTGATATTTTTGAGGCGAGGGTCTTCCGGAAATAGCCTCTCTATTTCTATGAGGTAGTGGTAAGGTCTGCGTACATTTTAACCTCTCTAGACCTCACTTGTGGGATTCCACTGGGTATGTTGTTGTTCTCTGTCCCCCCCAAAACTCTCCTATTTCTCAGTCTCCATACTACTCGTAAGAGTGCTTGTGTATTGGATTTTTAACAGTTTTAGCAATGAATAGGAACTTCCATAAGGTGCGATGTGGTATTTTCTGGTGTCTAAGGTCTAACATGATTCATCATATCTCGTTTGTGTTGGGTACAAGGTAAGCAAGAGAAAGGGGAAGCTAGTTTGAAAGTTCTTTTGTTGCCTGTTTGTTTGTATTACTCAGTTGAGTCAATCAATGGAATCAATATTAAGTTGGATCAGCTTATGAAATTGTTCTTTTAGTTTTACATTGATTCTCTTCATTTCCCTCTTTTTGGACACCTAACTCGGGTATTTTGTGCTTGTTTCTAATATTGCAGCCATGCTTTTTTGCGTCTTCTGTTGGTAGACCTTATTTTTCTTGAACAACATGACAGTTAGCTTGTCTTTACTCTAACTGAAAAAGTAACTATTTCACTGCATATGTTCTTTGTAACTTTCAGATACTATGATGGTTTACAAAGATGTTTGGGACTGTATTCTGAAAATGGGCAATATACCACCGATGAAATTGATAGACTAGAAAATTTGTACAGAGTACTCGCCCATCAGTATAGCAGATCATCTGCTGTAAAGGTAATTGACTTTTTATTGTTTCTCAAAAGAATGATCTCTGTTTTACCCCCCCCCCCCCCC
>DF358782.1:54296-66529 GCA_000787875.1 Solanum virginianum | reverse complement strand
CAAAAAAAAAAAAAAAAACTTCATTGATGCTAGCCTCTATGGCATATTTTTCATTGTTTCTTAACATGATTGTTGACACCTTGTTTAATATTAACCAGCAATGTTTTGTTGATATTCTAATGTTGCAACAGGCTTAGCTTTTAGTTTATGTCCACAATTTTTCTAAATAGTTCAGTATGTGTAGGATATAAACATTTTGTCAATAACATATAGTTTGTCAGACGCAATTGAAAAACTTAGGACAAGGTGGCACTTGGTGAAGAATTTTCAACTTGGTTTCTTTAGAGATTTTAGTTCTACTTTTGTTACATGGTTCTTCACTTTCAAATTTTATATTCTTTTAAATCAAGGTGCTTATATATTTTAATAAAGAAAAAGACCTGATGCTTGTGCTGTAGCTCTACATTTCGCCGTGGAAATGGGGGACTTTAGTTCTCTTGTATGATATGAAGACCACGGAAGGTGCTTTGGTTTCATGGCATTAGCTGCCAATGTCTTCTTTGGCAATACTTCCTCGCTTCAAGTTTGAGTCCCCCGGGTACGAAGTCGTTTTTGTTACGAGCGCTTCACCCCCAATGTGGGACTTTCTAGCGCTAATTTGGAGTTTATTCAGGCTCCAATGTGGGTACGAGACACGTAGTGGGAAACTAAAAATAAGTAAATACTTTTCATCTGTATTTTGTTCATTTTTATTCAGGAAGTTGTGACTTAAGTAAGCAGCTATCTTAAAGAAAGTATTGTGTATACTTTGTGAGATTGAATAATCAAAGATCATGTTCTTCCCCTTCAAATTCTCTTTTCTCATTATTGCCTTGCTATGTGTCATTTGCTCGACTCTCTCAGGCATCGCCTTATGTACTCCTACCAAATTCAGGACCGTCTACCTTAACTGACGGGCATTCTTGTAGTGGAGTATTAAAATGGTTCAGGTCTTCATCGGAACAGTGATTCTACGAATAAATTTTCCTTTCCTCAAATTCTCAGCCATTAATGTTTCTTCTTTAGCTGCCAATCATGTAAAAGAAGCAAACTCTTCTTGTGTCCCTTTCGGCATCCAAACTGATAGTAGTGAAATCCAGAATCCGCCTTATTCAATAGCCTGTTGTATAAGGATGTGATTGAAGAAATTCAAACTCGAGTATCCTTCCTCTTCAATTGCCTGCTATAGAAGGACATCACCGAGAAACAACCTGTTTCCCTTCTCTTTCTACTTCCGTAAACCCTATTTCAATTAGGTGATGTTCTTTGTGTAAAGTACCACCTCCATTCGTCCCTGTAGTTCCTTTACCTTCGTTTTGGTAAACTTTTCCTGAATTCAAGTCCCATACTGTCCCTCCATCAGTACTTGTGGTCCATAGTATGTGTCAGACCTATTTTGTCTTGCAACTTTCATGTACACATTTCTTGTTACTCTACACATTTGTTTGATAAAAGTTTACATTTTATTATCAATCTAGACCGAAAAAGTATTGGGGGAGGTGATTAGACAAGATATGGTGCAGCTTCATATCACCGAGGACATGACCTTAAATAGAAAGGAGTGGAGGTCGCGTATTAGGGTAGAAGGCTAGTACGAGTAAGATGATGTCGGACCTTGTGATATAATAGGTTAGTAGAGGTAGTTGTGTCGTTATATATTGTGTTGTTATTGTTCGTCATTTATTTTGTTACTTTAATTGTTTTTATAAATTTTTATTTGTTGTCTACTTTAGTTGTTTCATATCTAGTATTTTCTGCTTTTGGAGATGATATTTTTTGAGATGAGGGTCTTTTGGAAACAACCTCTCTATCTCTATGGGTATGTGGTTGTTGTTTCTTTTGTCTTATTCTTTTGTCTGTTTTCCATGTTCTTTTGCAGAGAATTCCCCTTGATTTTCTCCAAGATGACAAGTTTCGGGAATCTGCGGAGAATTATATTCAACCTCTTCTGACAAAAGTATTTATTCTTGGCTCAATTTGGTTTCCTTGGTCTTAGATCTGAGCTGATACTTCTTTTACTGATGCATATGTAGGGAGTTCCTTCTTTGTTTTCTGATCTCTATCCGCTATATGATCATCCTGGCAAGGTTAGTGCCAATGCTCCTTGATGTGCTTTGACATAGAGTGTATTGGATGGTTATTGTAATCCTGTTTGTTTGTTTTTTTTTTTGATTGATTTCTTGTTCTATTAATCTCTTACAGGCCGATATTCTAGGGGAATTGGTTTTGAAGCTTGAAAAATCACTTAAGAGTACTGGTGGATACCCTGGGAGGTATACATTTGCCTAATTTTTTGTGTATGTCGCACTATGACATGTTACTGATTCCACCGAAGGATTAACTAAATTGCTTTACTGATCTTATTTAACAACTTCTCCCTGAACTGATTTGATTTTTACTTGTTATTCTTAGTCACGTTTCATGTCAGTAAGAAATTGTATAGTCTGTATGCTGCCCATTTTGTAGTATCTCATCCCTTCTGATCCACCTCGAGGGATTGGCCCTTGACAGTTTCTGATGAGTATTCTGAGTCAAGATTATACATGTTTTGAAGAAGTTCCTGGAATAAGTTTTGAAGAAGTTCCTGGAATAAGTTTTGAAGAAGTTCCTGGAATAAGTAACCAAGTGTCATGAAAATTTGGAAGGATAAGTTGGTGTTTCTGAATAAATTTCTATCTTTTAACCGAACAAAAAGATATTTAAATGCAATTTTGAGATTGCAATGTTTCTTAATAATCATACCAGTTTCCATTCTACCCTCCCCAGACCTCACTTGTGGGATTCCACTAGGTATGTTGTTGTTGTTGTTTTGTGAGAAGTTTCCGGAAACTATTTTAGCAGACCTTAATTTTCCTTTCTCTTGGTAACTTTATTAATTTACGTTTTACTGAGACTGAAAATGCAGACAAGATGTTAAAACTTAGTGACATATGGTCATGTGGTGTTGGGTTTCCACAGTTTTCAAAACATCACATGGTATAGTTGTGCGTCTGAGCGTTCCATTCTTTCTTAAAAGTTAGTGTCATCTATATTTTATAAAAATTAAAGTGAACTACATCAGCCATTGAAATCTCCATAGTTATCACTTCAAAATAGTATTATCTTTGATGCTGTGTATTTTGATTTTTTGATAGTCCAGGAACTAGTGTGTTGTGTAGGTTGTCTACTATGTTAAACTATCTGATTCCTCTTTTTCTGAAATTTTATTTTAGGGGTGGTATACTTTTGTTAGTCAATACAACTTTACAGAGGAAGTTTGAGGACCGAGCAGTTCCCCTTTTGGTGTTTAAAGAGTTGATTTTGTTACCCGTTCTTATTTTCAATCTACAAAACGGGCAACCTGGTGAACTAAAGTCCCGCTTTGTGCAAGGTCCGGGGATGGGTCAGACCGCACTGAATCTTTCAATTTGCACGAATATGAATTCTTTTGCATAAATACTTTTAGCTTCAAATACTTTGTGGGGATACATTGCCTTTTCTCGTCAAATTTAATAAATCCTCTTGCTGATGCCATGTTGTTTAGTAATTGCTATTCAGGATTCTCAAAGGCTCTACTGACTGCTATTATCCATTGACAACAGTATATAAAAACAATGGAACCATCTAACTTGGAGTCATGGTGATTGAGTTATCTCAAAGCCATAATAACTAGCCAGGGTGTAGTTGAGAATTATAGATTATAGAATATAGAATAACAATATACAAACAAAAACCAATCCCAAGTAGAAGGCCCAGTTAAAATCAACTCAGTTGGGACAGAATTTGCCTTGGTTAATGCGTTAATGTACCATGTTCTTGCTGTGTTTAATGCCTATTGTAATTCTTTATGGTCTCTGTGGGCTTCGCTATTTTTTTGGGCGTTATATACTTACAGATGTGGCCTTATGCTTTAAGTGCAGTGTGGAGAAGGAACCCCCTTCAACACTTATGTGGACATTATTTTATTTGGCTCAGGTTCACTCACTTGTCCTTCGTATCTGTCAAACCTTTCTGTGTTTCCTTTTCACTCTCCAAATTGATTAAAGACTATGTTCCTGCAGCATTATGACAGACGCAAACAGTACGACATTGCTCTTAGCAAAATTGACGAGGCAATTGAACACACTCCAACAGTAATAGATTTATATTCTGTCAAGGTATATTGTCTTATTATCATTATCATCATTTTTATTTTTGGTGCTTTTTTTTTTATCCTTTTGACTTTACTGTTTGGTAACATCAATAATTGTTTTTAGAAGTTACTTTTGGTCACGATTCTAAAAATAAAAGGTGCAGTATCAAGTCTCTTTTCCATTCTCTTACAATAGAACCAAGTGACCGTTTTGATTTTGCACTCAAGGGTGTGACTTAATGGTCAAATAATGTGATAAAAACCATGGAGAACAAGGTTCACCCCAGCAGCGACAATTTCTAGGTGAATTTTTGCCATTTCCCTAAGCCTTGGTTGCTGCTTTTAATTGCTTTCCTTGAGCCGAGGGTCTATTGGAAACCTCTGCCTCCACAAGGTAGGGGTCAGGCATGTGTACACACTACCCCCTCTAAACACCACTTGTGGAAGTACACTGGGCATCTTGTTGTTATTGTTGTCTAAACCCTTGGTTGGCAGTGTTGCCCGATAGTTGTGTTGGTGGGAGATAGATGTATCTGGCATAGTAGTCGAGGTGCGGATAAATTGGTTTGGAACAAGTGTTATAAAATGAGAAGGAAAAACTGATTCACATCAGCATTGGTTGGGATTAATTCTTAGTTGCTGTTACACTTGCATTACCAGTTTACCACCAGTATTTGGTGGGTCTTTTTTTGTCACAACCCAAGCTAGGCCTTAGCTGTATTTGATGGTGATGATTAAGATTCTCGAAGAAACCCTAAGCAAACCTCTGAGCATATCAAGCATACATATGGTAAAAATAAAACCAAGAATGGGGAAGTAATCATGAGAATGTCTAGAAGTCATGGCATAACGAAGAAGAAGTAATGACGACATAGACTCTTTTATATCATTTTTTTGTCAGAAGAGCCTCTAAACAATAGATGCGATGCTAGGATAGGCCCTAGCTAGATGTCTAGGATGGATTGAGAAGAAAGTAAAACCAAATCAAAAGTAGACCATAAGACAGTCCTCAAATCATGAGCACTCAGCACTTCAATCTTAAAAGGTAACTCTAACCACGCGGAGGATCGGAATGCTCGTCAACCCCTACATTATAACACAATGTAAGCAAGGAAAGTATGCGTTAGTGCTTTGAATGTACCAAGTATGTGAGTGATATAATAAAACATAAATCATGGTATGCAATTGATCGATGAAAAATAGCATGATAGATGTGTCATTACGGTATAAGTAAAACAAAAACATCATGGAAATCATAAGAGGACATAAAATATGTGGGATAATGTGAACTATAACCCGACAATGGGAATGGAGTGGCCATGGAAAGCTAATTCGGAAAATCAAAATCCCCCATAAGTTATGTTTCTCATGGTTGGTGATCAGAAAAGAGGTATATAGATTTGCTCAAGGTGTTATATTTGTGAAAAAGAGGCAGAGGTTAACAATCACTTGTTCCTACATTGCAAAACATCTGTAAATATGTGGGACATGTTCTTATATATACTTGGAGTTAACTGGGTAGTGCCAAAAACTTCTATAGACACAGAAACACTGGGAAGGAATGGGTAGAAGAAGATCTGAAGAGGATTGGTGGAAATATGTTACAGCTTGCATTTGGTGGGACACTTTGGAGGGAAAGAAATGAAAGATCCCATGATGGGCAAGCCAACAACATTCAGAAGATCAAGATGAAGAGTCTGAGTTTGTTGTATTTCTGGTGTAAACAGGATATGGTGGGGGAGTTAGAAAGTCTAATGGACTTCACAGGAAGATTGTAAAAATCTTTGTTGGGGGGTTTTGTTTATCATGATGCCCCTAGGGGGTTGTAAATCCCACCTCATTAGCTTTTACCTGATGAGTTTTCAAGTATGATACAAAAGTTACCTTTATAAAAAAAACATATGCGGGATAACCAAATTACCGGTTTCAAAAAAAAAAAAACATATGTGGGATAGCAACCATAACGGATAGTTTATTTTGACATAGTAACCAAAGAGAAAATATGCAACATTCTTCTTTCCACTCAAATTCTGTAGTCGTTCCAGGATTTTGATACTTGGGAGTAACTTAAGATTTGTTTAATAAATCATTGCTTTGGCCTCTCGTAATTTTATTTGAATAACCTTTCTTGTTATCTGTTCAATACAGAGCCGCATACTAAAGCATGCTGGTGACTTGGCAGCAGCTGCTGCACTTGCTGATGAAGCTAGGTGTATGGATCTTGCAGATCGCTATGTTAATAGTGAATGTGTTAAGCGTATGCTTCAGGCTGATCAGGTGGAAATCTTTGTTATGTGTTCTCTCTTTTACTTGACTGTATTTTCTCTTGTTGTCAATTCTTATGAATTACTTTTGTTCCTAATTTGTCTTCCAACTACTTTGTGCTGGACATATGACTGAAGGTCGCATTGGCTGAAAAGACTGCTGTATTATTCACCAAAGACGGGGAGCAACACAATAACCTTTACGATATGCAGTGCATGTGGTAAGTCTCTTCTTGGAGCCCGATCATGATATAAATGTGTGTGGGTATCTTACTGGTCTTGTTTAATTTAATATATGATGAAAGGTATGAACTAGCATCAGGGGAAAGTTATCTTCGCCAAGGTGAGCTGGGAAGGGCCTTAAAGAAGTTTCTGGCAGTGGAAAAGCATTACGCGGATATCACGGAGGACCAATTTGATTTTCACTCCTACTGCCTAAGAAAAATGACTCTGCGGGCCTACGTGGAAATGTTGAAGTTTCAAGATCGACTTCATTCACATGCGTATTTTCGCAAAGCTGCTTCTGGTGCTATCAGGTACTGTTGATTATTGACTTCCTCAATCTTCAAATTTTGGTTGCTCTCAACTATATGCTTCTATTTGCATTCCAAGTGAATTTTCTGTTGAAGTGGAACAATGGAAGATGTGGGACATTTCTGCTTATAGTATCATAGCTTTCTAGTTTGATTACATGCAAGCTTACTGAGAATTGCTTTGCTGAAACTTCTTATGGATCTTATGTTTTGTTTTGTGCCTCTACATCAGATGCTATCTGAAGCTCTATGATTCTCCTTTGAAGTCAGCATCTGAAGAGGATGATGCAATGTCCAAGTTGCCGCCTTCTCAGAAAAAGAAACTAAAGCAAAAACTGAGGAAGGCAGAAGCACGAGCTAAGAAGGTACTCAAATTTGCCTCTCTTCTTTTTCTTCGAAAATTTCAACTTAGTATAGGTGCCTTAATCTTTTGAATTATTTTTAGGAAGAAGAAGTTAAAATTGAGGAATCCAATGCAACTAGTGTTGCTAAATCTGGAAAGCGCCATGTGAAGCCTGTAGATCCCGATCCACATGGTGAAAAATTGATTCAGGTATTCACTTTTCTGCCTTCTGTCACATCTTTAGGTATGATGTATCCATCCATTCTTTGAAAAATTTCTGGTATGAATTTAGAGTTGTCAGGAGAAGCTATTCATTATCCTTTTTTTTTTTTTGTGAAGACCTCCATTATCTTCTTTTGTTGTTGGACTTTGGATTTAAATTTGTGTGGAATATGAAGCATCCATGCAAGATGTTAGAAGAAAAAGTAGCTTGATACAAAAGATTAAGATGAATTATATTTTGTTATGTCATTTTTGGTGTAAAGAAAAATTATGTAGATGAAGCAGAATCAATGATTGAACCCCTGTGAGCTGAGAAGGTGATACTTTTGCTTTTTGTCATCTGTAAATATGGATTCCAGCACTTTCTCTGTGCTGATCATTTAATATACTGTTGCCTTTTCAAATATTTTTATTGAGTGATTTATATCTGTTGGGATATCGTGTCAAACATTTGAAATGCTTGAAATCCAAACATCTCTAGTAAAATGGGAAGAACAGTGTTTTTAATCTCGACCACTTAGTGTTTTCTGATTTTGATAAGTGTTATCTTGTCGCTAAATCTTTCAGATTGAAGATCCTCTAGCAGAAGCTTCAAAGTACCTCAAGCTGCTCCTTAAGCACTCTCCAGATTGCTTGGAGACACATTTGCTGTCCTTTGAAGTAAACATGAGGAAGCAGAAGATCTTGCTTGCCTTCCAGGTAATATCCTATATAATTTAACTAAGGTTGGGAAATTATTCTCTCGTTAACCAAAGATTCTGTCAATTTTCTATTATTTTTTATTGGTACACCTTTGTGACATAGTAGTGACCATGCATATAATTAGCTGCTTGAGATTACTATGCTACCTTGCCTGTCCCCCTTGGTTTACTTGCCAATTGCTTGTTGTATCTGGATTCAGGAATTCTAATTTTCCTTTTCTGCCGTGGTACTCACACAGGAAAAAAAGGGAAAGAATATCACCTAAAATAGTTGGGTCATGTGCTACTTACATCCGTAAAAGCACTGCCATTGAAGATGTTAAAAGGATGAGGTTGACCTCCAATGGTATGGAGGATAGTTTTCTAAAAAGACTTACTTAGAACATAATGAAAGCATGAAAGAAAATAAACTTTATAGGAGATACCAAGAACAAAGGCTAGTCATTGTTGGTACTTTTGTTCCAGGTCTAGTGTTTGATATGAGCTTTTTTGGTTTGGTTAGGGATTGTATGCCAATGTCAGGTGTGATTTTTAATAGTATTCCTTATTTCTGGTAAAGTTGCTGCCATGTAACCAGGAGATCACAGGTTCAAGTCTTGGAAACACCCTCCGGTAGAAATGCAAGGTAAGGTTGCGTGCAATAGATTCTTAAGGTCGGGCCTTTCCCCAGGCCCTGCGCGTAATGAGAGCTTTAGTATACTGGGCTGCCCTTTAATAGTATTCCTTGTATTACAAATTTTGTGTTGGAAGGAAACTGGCCTAGATCTAGCGGAATAAATGGTTTTTGAGGCTTCGTTTGCTTGGCTTGCATATTTTTCGTGATTGAGATGTAGTTGTAGTTATAGTTGTTTTAGGAATATTGACAAACAGTCGGTTGGATCTTTGTCCTTTTCCAGGCAATAAAGCATTTAATGCGGCTGGATGCAGATGATCCAAAATCACATCTGTGCTTGGTATGCTTTTACAGCATCAAAATTCCATTAATGTTGTGGTTATATAATCACATCATGCTTTATTTCTCAAGGTATGCGTATTTACTTCTTTCTCATATGGACTATGATCTCTTGCAGATAAAGTTCTTCCATAAAGTTGACTCCTTGCCTACTCCATTAACCGATACTGAAAAGCTCATCTGGGGTGTCTTGGAAGCAGAGCGACCTGCCTTTAGGTTATCTCGAGTGCACTTTTCTTTTCTCTATGTATTTTATGTTTAAATGTTATCAGTGTTGATACTCTACCGTTATAATACTCACATTGATTTGAGAATTCACAACTGATCCCAACTAGTTGGGATTGTGGATCATGTTATTGTATGATGTCATTGATCTTGTAGTGAGGTTTTTGAATGTTTATAATTGACCTTTCCAGCCAGTTGCACGGTAAATCTCTCATCGAGGCAAACAACGCATTTCTTGAGAAACATAGAGGTTAGTGTCTAACAGTGATATGCTTTTTTTAGTTTATTTTGCGTTGTTATTTCCTTCTCTCGTTCTCGATGAAACATGATTTCTCATACATGGTGTTTGCAGAATCATTGATGCATAGGGCTGCTGTGGCTGAGTTGCTATATGTTCTGGAACCTAACAAGAAAGCTGAGGCTGTCAAATTAATTGAAGACTCGGTTAATGATCTTGTTTCTATGTATGATCCTGTTTTCATCATTGTTAATTTTTAATCATAATATAGCTAATACTATTTCGTTATATATGCCTAATAGCAATAAATCACCTCAATTTTTTTTCTCTTCTTTTTGTTAAATCAGAGACGGAGGACAAGGAGATGTCGGGTCATGGAAACTGAAGGACTGCATTACAGTTCACAAACTCCTCGAGACAACTCTTGTTGACCACGATGCTGCATCCAGTAAGCTTTTTACCATTCCACATCCTTCTGTATTTTCATATTGTACATTTGAAGTCTTTCCCTTGTCCCGAAGGTGAGTTGAAGTTAGCTGCATGCATATGTTTGCTTCTGGTTCTGGGATATTGCTATTGTAGCCTGTTGTTTTTTTTTTTTTTTTCCATGCATCCATCCCGTTTCTGTTGATTTGGGTGGCTGGTGGATATATTATTTTGTGTACGTTATAAGATGATACTTTTTTGTAAGATACATCAGTGACAGCCTATTTTACATGATATTTGGTGATTCTATGGGTAGTGATGCTTTTGAGACATTGTTGTAGGATGGAAAGCTCGTTGTGCTGAGTATTTTGTGTACTCATCTTACTTCGGAGGTATTCGAAGTTCAGCTAACAATCAGACACAAAAAACCCCTGCAAATGGAGCTGTAGGCCTAACTGCTGGGGAAGACTCTTCTCTTTCATCAAATGGGAGATTAACGAAACTAGACGCGCTTAAGGATCTACACATTTGATTGTACACTTCGAGCTGAAGTGTAATCTCTCTGGAAGAATGCTGGAGAAGCTAAGTAGAACTATATCGAGCTTCTAGAGTATACGCTTGACAACATTAGGATGGTTCTAGAGGAAATTTTCAGCTCTACAAGGGTTCTTGCTGCTTTGGGACTGGTTCTTCACCCCTGATTTGATCTTGTTATTGTTGACATGAAGATGGTAGTAACATTGCCAAGGGTCGTGTCAAATACCATGAAAGAGTTTGTGGCTTTGCACGAAGCATTTTCGACAACTTTCAGATTTGAAGTGTGAGCTCTTGGAAGTCTTTTTAAGTAATTCTTCATTCGATCAGCATAGAAAAAAGATGACTTTAAAGAGCGTGTTGTATTTTTTTTATTTAGTTCTCCATTTTATTTAATGTACAAATGCTGTTCTATGTGAAAGAAATTTTGCCAATAGTATTCAGAGAAAATGATAAACTCATACAGCTGCAGTATTTCTTCTGGTAAAAGTGGTTTCTAAATATTCCCCCCTTGAAAACTGTTATTTCCCATACTTAAGTGGCTAGACTGAAAATTATATTGTTGGTCGAGGTGGATTTTATGGGAGTCTTTTCTTTAAGAAAGTTAAACTGTCAAATAACCATTTGGAATTGTGTATGATGATTTTTTTTTTTCCTTGTGAACTTTTCGCTAAAGAAATTATTTTCGATAGATTTGGCTTTCTTTTGATTATGTTCTTGAATCATATCAGGTGTGTTGCGTAAATATTAGTTATAACCAATCTGTACTCAAAAGATAACTAGCTAAGCGAAGTTTAAATTTTGTCTAAATTGCTTACATCTCAACGTGCTTACTAAACTAGCCAGGGTAGGGTAGTTTGGTGTGAAGTATAAATTATAATAATTTTGAGATAAAATATAGGATTATTTTATATTATGTTTGATTGGAGGTAGTAAGATAATTCTTGGATTATTTATTTCATTTTTGCCATGGGATAAGTTGTCCAATATATATGTTGGGATAACTTATTCATGGTTAATTTATTTTGGAATTAATTATTCTAGAATAACATGTTGTCGATCAAACGATCCCATACAGAAATAGGTTGATTGCCTATTTTCTATAATGAATTGTTTTTTTTTAGAAAAAAAAAAAAAACCTTATGCCATGCAAATTCATAAGGAGCTTAAACAAATTTCTGAATATCACTATCACATTTTACATCATAGTATTATAACTGGCAAATGTTTTTGAAAAGAATCTGAGAGAGTTTGGGAAAAAAAGTAGAGGCAAAAAATAAAAAACATTGAAAGGACAATTGTATTATAGACACGCGTAACATCTTTCTTGGCTGCAAAATGATGTTGCAGAGCCGAGTACTCTACAGAATCCTTTTTTAGCAGGCATGTTGAGTGTGTGAGAGAGAAAAAGATTTCAACTTTGAAGAGGAAAATGGGGAAGAGAAGGAGGCCACAAAAAGATGAAGCACAAAAAAATACTAGTGATGAAGGAACCCCTTTAAAAGAATCTCAACAGCAACAAGTTGTGGCTTCTCGAAGGAGTGGAAGACTGTCAAGAACCCAAACTAGACGCTGCTGCAGCTCTTCTATTGCCACCTCCAGTAAACTCTTCACCTTTACATTTTTCTGATCACAATATACCTTTTTTTTGGGTTTAGAGTAAATTAAAACCTAATGACTTGAAGATTGCTCCCCCCCCCCCCCC
>DF358782.1:42370-54283 GCA_000787875.1 Solanum virginianum | reverse complement strand
CCTTTTTTTTGGGTTTAGAGAAAATTAAAACCTAATGACTTGAAGATTGCCCCCCCCCCCCCCCCTTCTTTTTGCTGTGCTAAGGTTGTATTGCATGTTACATTAACATAAATGTCTTAATGGGACATGTTGTTTACTGGGGAATAAAGGATCTTGGTGAGTTTTGGCTAGTGGTTCATTACATAAAAGGTTATACGTTCACTCTGCTTTGATATTTGAGAAGGGAAAGAAAAGTTGGGAAAAATGAACAGGACAAAACAACCTTGAAATCATCATGTTTTGATTTATGTTATGTCAATACTCCCTTTCTCTGTTCTTGATGGGAGATGTTCGAGTATTTTGTGTACTCATCTTACTTCTGTTCTTGATGGGAGATGTTCTTTTTCTATAGGCTGGTAAAGGATATGTTCCACTAGTAAAATATTAGTATCATTTTCCGGTATTTTTATTGTTTTACTATTCGTGTATTGTCGTTCTTAGTATTCGACTACTACTTGTTGTCTCTTATGCCTCTATTATCTTACTATATGTTGTAATTGTTGTTTATGTCTTCATAAATGTTGTGTTTTTGCTTCCCTTAAGATTAGGGGTAAGTTTTGCGTACACTATACCCTTCCCAAAACTCCACTTTAATGGGAGATGCAAGACACATCAAATGTTTGTGTTAACCGTCCACTTATGATACTCCATGCTTTGACAAAATCAACAAATAAATTTTCTATTTCAAATTAAAGACTAATAAAGCAAATCTTCTTGGAATGGAGGCAGTATATGATAGTATGATGATGATCAGTAGAAGCCATTTTCTATAATAAGCAGGATTTTTGTGGTCCCATTTCCTTCATCAATGGCATGCTTGGTCGGAACTATTCTGTAATGTATTCTGTCTGTTCAGTCCAATTTCGCCTACTATAACGCTGCCTATTTGGTTTTCCTAAGCCTCTATGTGGACAAATAGACTTGCCAACTTCCTGCCTATTCCTCTTTGTTTTGACAGGGTTTTGCGCCACCAGATGCTTCAACTTCCCATCCCAGGTGTCAAACTCGCAAGTCTTTGAGGGAAATCTTTGGTCGGTGTGAGTCTATTACTACAACACCAAGGTCTCCAATTCGACATGTTAAGGTACGCCATTGGATCTTTTTCAAACTCCATTGATAAGTAAGAGTGACATTTTATTAATAGTAACACCAAGAAGGTGCTAAACATGCACAGTCAATAATTTACAGAAGATTCAATATCAGTAAACAACTAAAACATAAAATACTAGTGCAAAATTATGTCTGTCAAGCGTCACCGTCCAAAAAAATGCTAGTTGGAATGATCTCCCAAGATTTTTCAACCTTCTGTCCTTGCCAGCTACCCTAAACTACTGGCATAGTCCATTTTACTCCTGATATGCTTAGGAATAGAAACCATACTTTTCGAAACATAAATACATATGGTAGCTTGACTGCTTTCTTCTCCATATTATCATGAGTAAGAAAAGCCTCATGAGAGGCAATCAATTAAAGCATGCTGCTCCGAATTTACTTTGGATCTCTAGATTATCTTGCATTGAGAGATTTATTCTTCCTCCTTTAATCTAAATAGAGAGTAATAACACGTTTTAACTGAAAAGATGTTATCTTTGCTTGTGACCCTTCTGCGGCTATCATTGTTATTTCCATCCATTTTTAGCTTCATTAAACTGCAGTAACTGTGCCACTCTTCAGCTTCCTAGTCAAACATATTCCTTCTGAAATTGTCATGGAAGATAGAGAAATATAGTTCAGTTTCCAACATGCCAAAGCTGGAGTATATAACTTCGGGCACGACTGTAAATTATGGCTGATGGATGAGTGTTTATCCTTAATGTTAGGCATAAGCCAGTTACTTCATTGGCAACCACTATTCCCTTGCACTAATGCTTTAAAAGAAAGGGAATTAGTTTACCTTTTACAGTCCCCAAAACTAATTTGGAACAAATGCAACTGATGACCTGCCAAGCATAAACGGATATGTTCACGAAGCAACTTTCAAGATGCATGCACATGAAACATAAATCTTGTTGCTCATTACAACTATGCACAGAGATTCCTTAAATAAAGAAAGAACATGTTTGGACATTATTTGAG
The DNA here is from genome assembly GCA_000787875.1 of Solanum virginianum. Taxonomy (NCBI): domain Eukaryota; kingdom Viridiplantae; phylum Streptophyta; class Magnoliopsida; order Solanales; family Solanaceae; genus Solanum; species Solanum virginianum. Next base: position 52,168 of record DF358782.1, on the reverse strand, counting down.
TCATTCTAAGAAACAAGAAGAAGGTCAGATTAGCCATTTTCATCTATTAATCAGGGACTATTAACGTACATCCTTCTTGTCAAATGGCATTCAAAAATTGGTCTCGAGCACTTAAACCAGCAACAACTGTCACAATGCACAGAGCTTCCTTAAATAAAGAAAAAGTATTTATCTTTAATGATTAAATCGTTTATCATTTTTCTTCTGCAGTCCCTTTTAATGAAGTTAGAATGGCTAAACTCTAAACTTTGTTTAGAGCTTTCATTTATCAACAGTCTAAACTCTAAACTTTGTTTCTTATTATGCAGGCGTCATATCGTTCATGTGCTACGTCTGACTTACCTGCTCATCTTACTACTGGAATCTCTAAAGCAACAACAGAAACGCTTGATGACTCCATGCATGCAGAATTTGAACGTCAATCTATTCCAAGTAACTGTGGTGTCTCGGGTGTGGAAAATCAGAAACAAGGGCAACATGCTCTAACAAAACCTTTCCCTGAAGTTGTAATTGAGAACAACACAACAGTAAGTAAGGTTGGTGTGGTGTTAAATGCTAATGCCACAGACGCAGAAATCGGAAGCGACCAGAGTGGTGCACTTCCAACAAATCCACGAGTCTTAACCTCACAAGGATAGCTGCACTAATGAATGATTATTCTTCTGATGCTGATGAGGTTGAATCAAGACCTAATCCCATGTCAGTCATGATGAATGGGTATAGAGTTAAAGAGCAAGCAGTACCTGTACTTCAGAAGATCTTCCTCAAGTACGGAGATATTGCAATGAATAGCTCTTTCTCTTCAGTGATGTTTTCTTCATCGCTCCTGGAGTTTGTTTGCGACATCTATAAGAAATTGGAGGAAACAGATTTCTTAAGTATACAAATTGTTATGTTCAACCATTGAATCAATGGCCCCTAACTGCATATGTGTGTATTTCCTACTAATTGCTATCACTTAATGTCTACTTTTTTGCCATTATCAATTCTTCATAGGCATTGTGCAGGAATATTCTTGATTCTAAATTACAACGTCTAAATCCCAAATAAGTTAAGATTGGTTATGTGAATCATGAATGTTGCTTCTCTATTTAAGCTTAACTCATATCATCAATGTATCAAATGCATAATAAAACTTGAGTTTTTTTCTTTTTGATATCTTTATCATTACTGACATTCTGGGAATCATAACGGGAGGGGGCAATTTGTGTAATTAATTTAGTCTTAGGGTCTATTTTGTGTTAAATTTCAAGGCCAGGGAAGCCCAATGGGCCCATCTGATGTCAGGTCCAGCAAGACCACAAAGACGGCCCATTTGGATAATTATCCAAGTTTAACGTCGTCCACAACTAACGTATCTTCTTTATATTACATTAAATAAATGGTTAGAAATTGACTCTTCATTTTGCAACTTAGAGTGATGTTTTCACTCTTCAGTCTCATCTTCTTGTTTAGCTTCGAGGAAAAACGAAGGTGGCCCATTGTCCGTACGCATGTTCCTGGGCCTTGGCCCATCTTTACTTGTCCCACCCAATTCTTTCAGCCCTCCATCTATTTTGTGTAATTCAATAAAGGAAAAATTTACGCGGATAAACAAATATATACTAGTTAATTAGCTAACATAGCTATAATTTGAATTAATTACGGCTTGCGACAATCATCTAGCTTTAATTACAGTTTAAATTTTGTATAATTTTCACGATTTATACACCATGTGCACGAATCAAATCATATCGTGAAATATACAAATACTATAAATTGTATAGCAAATCATATAAGCGTTTTGCATGAATTGTATACCAAAATATATAAATGCTATACAAAAACTGCGAATTGTATGGTGAATTATACAAATGCATACGAATGATGTGCGAATTATACAAACGTTATTACAACTATGAGTTTCAAAATATAATTACTCAAACTATCGTTATGGAGCATAACTAAAATACTTTAAGTGGTTATATGCAAAAATTCCTTTTTTTCATTCAAGCAGTTGCAATCTATATTCTTGTGGATTCCCCTTGTTTGTATTAGTCATCACACTAACAATTTTTGAACGGACAATATGCATTACACATTTTATAATAGATCTGCCCGACGTACGCTTGTCTTCTGGCTATATTTGATTGTACTAGTAATTTTTATTTTTTTGTTCTTTTGCAAACTTACAAATTACTATTATGCTATGCATGAATTTTTACGTACCACCATGGCTGCACGACACTTGTTCATCATGAGTTTTCTACAAATATGGACAATGTTGAATATATTCAGTGTGAAAATGAAATGTTATGTTTTTACTCTTTCTTTTTCTACCTAGCTAGAAGATTCATGAATGAACTGACTGTTTCTACCCAAAACTTTAATTTTGTGCCACAAAGTTTGAGTTATTATTAAATGGTAGAGCGGAATGAACGGAGAGGTCTTGTTCTTTTGCCACGACTCCATGCATGAAAAGACCTCCATAATTCAGTTTCAATTTGTTTGTCTTGTTACGACACTCTAGCTAAATTAAAATTATTTTCTTTAATCGTGAATTTGTCAAATACTTCCGATATATGTTGGATTGTTAATTGTGATCTGCAGTATTTCTGAAGAAGCTTATAGAATAAAATTAAATGTGTATAAAAACAACTCTTTATGTTACTCTTCTTAATTACCTCTCTCTACGTGAGGTAATGATTTCTATATTTAGATTGGGATAGAATTCTACATACAATCCCAATCTTCATAATATAATTAATCTTAAGTGGAGTCAATCTCTAGATACTAAATCTAAGTTGATTAGATGACTATATACATCATGTTTGACATTTTTTATGTATTTTTTTAATATGTAAATTTTATTTTTAAAAAGACAAATGATTTTTTTTGTCCAAGCATTAGTTAGTTTAACCCTCATACTTCAAATCAAGTCAAATAAATTGAAATATATGAGGAAGCATTCTTTTATGCTCTCCCTAATTGTTGCCTTCGTTTCAAAAAAATGACTTAGTTTGACTTGACACAAAGTTTAAGAAAATAAAGAAAATATTCTAATTTTATGGTTGTAAATTAAAAGTTATTGCACATGTACCAAAATGCCCTTTAATCTTGTGGTTTTAAATATGTTACATGGAAAGTTGAAATTAAAATATTACCAAAAAAGGAAAGAAGTCATTTTTTTAAACATACTAAAAAAGAAAGTATATCTTTTTTTTTTTTTCAAACAGAACGAGTATATCTTAGGCTTTTAATGAGATGCTCACACGCTTAACTAAACAACTATAAGTAAAATATCCACAATGAAGAACCCAAGATTTTAAGGTTATATAGGTTCTCTACTTGTATAAAGCCACTGCACCATGGGCAATTTCGAATCAACTTCAATAACAACCTCAATAATATTAGTACAATAATAATAGATTCACACTCAAATATGATCTAGTTGCATATTCTTATGGAAAAGTGTGAGTTGGAATTGAGAAGGAGATGGTTAGTTTGTCCATGGGAACTAACTAGCTGTATATTACCCAATATGAGTCCACTTAAGGCTGTATTTTTGCTATTTTATGTTCCATTTGAGTGGGGTAATAATAATTTTAGTTGTGAAAGTAAGAAGGGGTGCATAAGATGGATTAATGGGTACGTTTGTCTAAGTAGTAATCAACAAACAATGTTATGACAATTGGGTCAATGTGTTGGGGACAAATTCTTTATCACGTGTGGGGTGACTTCTTTAATTTGTAGTTTCATTTCCTTGTCCAATCCTAAGGAAACATATGCTCGGTTGGGGAGAAACACCATCCTGCGGGCAATACGATTAAGTATTTTTTTAATTAGTCTATATGATTCTTCCTTATAATATATATCGCTTCGGTAAGAATAAACGATTTTGGTTAGGTTATACTAGTCGGTCATCAAGAATGATTGAAGACTTTAGTAAATGGTACAAATTATACTATTCGGTCATCAATTAGAGATAGAAACAGATAAATTAATGATGACTTGAAATTGTCGATTAAACCCTAGACTTTTTTTATCATGTGGGGGGTGCCCTATTTGTAGTTTCATCCAATCCTAAGGTAACATATGCTTGGTTAGGGAGAAACACTATTGTGTAGGCAATGCGACTAAGTCTTATTATTGTAATTTCCTTCGATATTGATTTCTTTCTTATAGGACATATCTTTCTATCAAGAATGATTGAAGACTTAAGAAAATGATTCAAACTATACTAATTTTCCTGAATATCACGTATGTAATTGGAGACTTCAAGAAATTAAATTATGCAGATTAAATAAATTTTTTAACATTTTAAAATAAAGTTACGTTGAATTCTATCGAACTCGTAACTACAACTTATTCTTCCCTATTAATGGATATGGCAAAAGATTTTACCACTTAGTCAATAGTACATGTTAGTTGCAACCGACATGAATAAACGTACGTCAACACATGTTTTAGTTCTTAACTACCAAAATTAAAGATTACATTTTTTTTTCTTTTGAAAAGACAGCAATGTGAAGTAAAATTTGTGAGTTAATTGGTATAGTTACATGATATTATATTAGAGTTGAATAATAATCAGTCGTATCATTTATAAGATATGTGCACATGGAAGAGAATGTCTACTTAAAATGTTGAATTTGTTTGAAGAAGATCAACTATAATTAATTGACTAGACAGTTGTTATATTTATGTATTTTTAAGGGATTCAATGTAAGATTTTTATGTCCCAATATTATTGCACAATATTCTCATGCTATAGCATATTATCTTCTTCTTCATGTGATATAAACTCATTGTCTATAATTGGGGAAATTATATTCGTTTATTGACATGTATTTGTATAATTATCATGTTTGAGGTATTATCCCACAAAATTTTGCCCTCTTTAAAAGAATCAAATATCCATGTGGCCTATTATAATTGGATATGTTCCTCAAGAAATTAATTATCCATGTAACAAAAAATTATGATGGAGAACTTTTTTTATTTTATTTTATATATACTTTCTCGGTTCACTTTTGTCATTATTTCGCTTTTTGAGGTTAATTTGATTAAACTTCAAAGCTAAATTAAAGTAGTTAAATTTAATATTTAAAATCTAAAATTTGAATGGTTAAAAACTATACAAAAAATGTTATAAGTTGCAATTCTTCTCATATTAATATAATGAAAAAATACATCTTAAAATATTGATCAAAGTTCATATTGTTTGACCTTGATAAGTGAAATAATGAGAAGTAAAAATAAATTGAGGGAGCAATATTCTTTTTGCGTAGACTATCATTCTTCACTTGTTTTTCTAGAAAAATATGTCTATTTCATGGTCTCGAATAGATGACTATATATTTCGATTTTGACAGGAACACTGAATTTTACTTTATGTTTTGGCAAAAGTATTATTTTTGCCCAATAACTAATGAAAAATAGAATAATTTGAAAAGGGTCAAAAAAATATTATTAAAATTATGTGTAAATATAAAAGTATAATTTTCGTTAATTGTTTGATTCAAAAATATCTTTATATAGTTATTTTTGGATCAAAATGCCCCTTTTCCTGCAAAATAAATCTCGTTCATTCGTATCTCAAAAGCCACCTCCGCCTCTATGTGTAGCAGTAGCCAGTAAAACAACAATAATATATCCACTGTAATAAGCCTATAAATAACAATAATTTATTTTTGCCCCATAATTAATGAGAATAAAATAATTTGAAAATGGTCAAAAATATTATTAAACTCTGTGAAATTAACAAAAAATTAATTGTTTGATCCAAAAATATCTTTATGGCTACTTTCGGATCAGAATGCCCCTTTTCTTACAAAACAACTGGTTCAGCCAAATTCGTATCTCAAAGGCTAGTTCGATCTAGCTAGTAAAACGACAATACTATATCCAATATAATAAACTTATAAATAAAATTTGAAGAAACAAAATATGTATACAGACATTATCCATACCTCTAAAGTTAGTCCATACTCGAATTAATTACATTGTGGTACGTATATTTATTTGCACGCGTATATTAATGTGTCTACTTATACTCGAAACATATTGGAAACACTAAAATCAGGGACATCACATGGTATGTCTTCTGTTACCAATATCAAACCGGTCACAAGTAAAATTTCCAGAAATTATTGGTATTTTAGGTACCTAACATACATATATATATTATACATAGTTCCCCCACCTTTGTATCTCATGTGACCGACCATTAAATTTAATTTCCCTGGCATTGCACCTTCCTTGTCTTCTCAATTATTTAATTTCTATATATATGCTAATAAACCACTCAATTTTTCATCAAACAATTATATTTCCCACTCTTCAAAACACAAAAGAAAAAAAGAAGAAGCTAAGTGTAAGTTTTGCACGTCAAATTAATTCAAAATGGCAACAGAATTGGAAATTACTGAGCTAAGATTGGGTCTTCCAGGAGGAATATTGGAGAAAAAAGAGAAAAAAAGGGTGTTTTCGGAAATTACTACTAGTGACCGGAACAGCAGCAACAACAACGTTAATAATTACAAGTGTCAGAACAAGAATGAAGTTGTTGGGTGGCCGCCGGTGTGCGCTTACCGGAAAAAGAACAGCTTTAACGGACGTGATGCCGGATCGAATAAAATGTACGTGAAAGTTAGCATGGATGGTGCACCATTTCTGAGGAAAGTTGATTTGAGCACTCATAAGGGTTATGATGAACTTGTTATGGCTCTTGAAAAGCTCTTTGGTTGCTATGGAATTGGTTAGTATTAATTAATTTTTGCTTAATTCATTAATTTAATGGTAAACTAGAGAGAAAATTAGACTTTTAGTCACGAAAATATTGATAAATTTTCATGTCTGTCCTTGTAATATTTGACTAAGCATGTTTAACACATTAGTTGAAATGTAGAGTTATGAGTCAATCACATTTTTTGGTTGCACCCTCATTTGATGGGGAGCCTTAATTGGAGTAACCGGTAAAGTGATTACTATGTGATCAGAAGGTCACGAGTACAAGCTTTGAGAACAGTCTCTGGCAGAAATGCAAAGTAAGACTACGTATAATAGACCCTTGTGGTCGGGTTCCTTCTAGTACCCTATGCATAGCGGGAGTTTTAGTGCATCGGGCTTGCCCTACCCTCATTTTAGTAGTTGAAACCACTCTTAGAAAAAAGTACTTTCTTTTTGTGAAATATGTGTTTGTTATACTATACTAGTTATAATCAATGAACATATAAGCATATTAATTAATTCCTAATCCTTGTATCTTCACAAATCTAAGTAATTATGAATTGTTAAAATTTGTATTTAATTAAAGATATATGTGTGTGAACAGGAGAAGCATTGGAGGATTCGGACAAGTCGGAGTTCGTTCCTATTTACGAAGACAAAGATGGAGATTGGATGCTTGTCGGAGATGTTCCATGGCAGTAAGTCTTAAAAACATCCTTCTACTTAATTAATTAAACTAAATTAGAACCCCTGATATACTAAAAGTATTAAAAACACCCCTTAACTTGACAAGAATTTAGGGGTGTATTTAAATTATATTAGAACAATGTCAATAGTTTCAAAATGAAACTAATTCGTGCCAAATTTTTTTTTTTTTTTGAGGGGGGAGGGGGTTGGTGTTACTACTTATTAATTAAGTCCATTTTTAACGCTCATTATACTAATTAATTGAAGTGTAATTTTGCAGAATGTTCAGTGAGTCATGCAAAAGGCTAAGGATCATGAAGAGATCAGAGGTAAACGTGATAGGGCTTGGAGCAAGAGACTTTCTTAAGGGAATGTCTCAAGAGAAATAGAGTGCATGGTTCAAGCTATATTATTTTACATTAATTAATATATGATTATAATTTGTAATCTTATGTGTGATAAGACACCCTACACTCAATTAATTTCTGATTTGATTTCCTCTTAATTAGTTAATTACTGTAGTGAGTACGTTATTTTCTCTTAAATGACTACTTTATTAATTTTCGTATGCAATAAGGCTATATGTGTAACCAACATATATATATATATATATATATTTTGCTTAAATCGTGGCTGCCTAGCAGCTAACTTTCCCTTATTTCTATTTTGTTGTTTATTTACTTATTTTGTTAGCTTTTGAGTTTTGTTTTAATTGATCGTGTTTTTGCTAATTGAAGAACTCTGCTTATATTTGTAATCCCAAAATTAATTAATTATCCAAAGCAAGAATATAATTGTTTCATTTTAGCAATTTTAGTTGATTAGGCGCGGCTTAATATAATTTGTGGTTTAAAGCGAAATTTCAAAATGAGTCTTTAAATTTTTTTCAAGGAAAAAGGGATTTTAAATATATTTTTTATTTAAAATTTATTTTTATAACTTTTTGAGAGGCAAAGTTATAAATAAATTTGTATTATATATGATCATTTTCTCCTAATAATTCCTTTTCAATTAATAATATATCTTATTCATTCAATTTATCTTGAGACGTTGTTATAAATCTTAAGAAAGATTTTATCAATTTTGATTTTTTTTAAAAAAAAAAAAGATCAATCGAGATAATTGTTATAGAAAGTCTATAGTCAATATATGCATTTGAAACAAAATAAAATCCTTTTATCTAATTGAAATATTTCCTACCTTTCTACTCCCTCTATCTCTCACATCCATTAAGCAAAATAATAAATATAGGATATAGTTTATTAAATTATTTTTATTTATAAGGTTTTTTTTATCATGATTGAACATTAAAAATAAATCTTCTTTGTTGTTAATAATATAATTGAAAAACAATTGTCAACTTTAATTTTAAATTTCTAAATCAACTTTTGGAACTAAAGCAACATTAATATGTAACAAAGAAAATATTAAAAGTACTCAATATTTTTTTAACAAAATAAATCTAAATACTATAAACCTATAATTACTAAAAATTTAGGCCCTAAAAAATTGAAGGTCTAAAACCTTGGCTTGTGGTAGTCGATTATGAATACATAATGATTATCCGAAAAACATCAAAATATACTTGCTAATAACTATTCACTTTGTCTCATATTAATTATCGATATTATTAAAAATAGTTATTTCAAACTAGTGCTTTGTCAATTTACATTATCTATATTTCTCTTCTCCTTATATATTTTTTTCAATTTTTTGTTCTAGCTAGTCTTCTCCTTATCTATTATCCATGTTGAACTTGGATCTATCAAATATCTATAACTCGAAAATAGTGAAATATAATATGGAGTAGAGAAGCATATAATAGCTATACATATTCATGCATGCATACTTGTGTAAAAATGGAAAGATTCCTGTATCACCACTCCAACACACTTAGTCCAATGTATTAATTAAGTATCTATCTTTTTTCTTGGATCATGAAAAACTGATGAACCTCCATTTTATTTTTATTTTGGTATAATGATCAGTAATGTACCATATGAATATAATTTACTTTTTTACTACATATCACAAACTATACAGTATTTAATTAATTAACAAACTGATGTAACCTTTATTCAGTGTGGATACATGCAAACGGACTAATTCTAATTAGCTTTAATTCACCGAAATTAATCTCTCAAACTTTATTAATCAAATCTTGAGTTCTGAACTTGTAATTAATCAGTACGCTTAATTAGTCCAAACAAACTTTATTAGAATAAACGATAGAGATAAACATTGTGCTCATGACTGAAGTAATAAGTATTATTTCATTCTTAGTAAGAGATTTTTGAGTTATGAATTAAAGAACGAAATCACTTTTGATAGAAAATGTTTTATCTTTTAGGTAAAAAATTCTCGGGACGAATCTAAACTAATTGAATTTCGAACATGAAT
>DF358782.1:21620-32986 GCA_000787875.1 Solanum virginianum | reverse complement strand
TTTAGTTCGATTTGCGAATTGGTTTTGTTCGCCCCTAGTTTAAATAGATAAAATGAAAAATAAATTATTGAGACATGAAACTCACAAAAAATAATTAAATGTATTTTTGACCATTAATAATAACAATTAATAATTGAACTCCTTTGGACTAGATTTGTCTATTTCCGACAAAGCTTTTCATATATATTATTGCATCATAATTTTTGGAAGTAAGTCATTGCACTGCAAATTTTTGTATATTAACAATGAATCATACATTGTGCCTCATTTTAAAAAAACAAATAAATTACAATAGTACTGGGATGCATAAAATCAAATTGCAAATTAAGTTAAATTGAGAAAAAAATCGACTGGTCGATTTAGTTTGGCTTAATTGGGTATTGTAAAAAAAAATTGACTATACTCGATTTGGTTTGGTTTTTAACTAAAAAAGTCAACCTGAGACCAAATCAACCCGACATTATATATATTATATTTGAAATTTATTTTATACATAAAAATAGTTACTTAAATATAATTTATAAACATTTCTTATGCTCTTTCACAGTTTTTAGCTCTTAACATATTATTTCATGCTTGACTTAAAATTTGAATGGTCCAACAAGGTTATAGTCCATAGATATTAGTAACTCTAATAAAGCTCAAATCAAAATTAAATCAATACTATCCTAACCAAAAAAAAAATTAACTAAGAATGATAATAATATTGAATATTTGTTTCTTAATTTTACATTGATTTAGACAATTACAATACATAACCCAATTTTAATTTATATAACTTAGTGTATTAATATATCAATGATACAAACCATTATAAAACTTAATGCAATAATATATCAAACAAGGTAAAGTATATCAGTTTAGCATATCAACACGATAATTTAAATACATTTACCTTATGAATACACCTAAGTAATATACATATGAATACCCCCGTTGTTAAATAAAAAATTGATATATCGAACAATTCAAAGAAAGAAAAACCGAAAAAACACAACATGAGTAGCCAAGTATCTTCAAATTATATACTCGTATCTCCTAATCGAACTTTCGACTTGTGATGATATTTATATACAATTAAAAATGACAACGAAATATAATACAATATATATCCCAAACTTTTGGCTAATCCGATTGAAATTCAAGCGAATATGTCTTGAAATAGGTAAATATTAGTTGTTCATTTAATAATGAAAAGTTGAAAGTTTTAGAGACGCAATTAAAGGTCTGTCAGACCTTACTTAGTACATTATAATTATAAATATTGACTGTAATACAGTGAGATATAGACATAAACTATAGTTATTTATGATAAATAACATACTTATAGCTATTAAACTTAGATAACTCTATAACTATAGTTGAGTTGCTTTTGCTTACTATATGGGCTTGGAATGTTGCTGTTCATTTGGGACGATTGAAAGGGATAACTGTGGGCCAAAAAATAGCCCATTCAAACTCTCTATTAAAAATTTTTAAAAGGAAGAAAAAACAAAAAGGCCTTTATATAAATTACTCCACTACTAATTGTCCTTTTTTGTTGGAGCACATTATCAAACAGCTTAACAAAATAATCCCCCTCTTCATCAATTTATTTTGTCGGTGAAATGAATGTCCACACCGTTAAAATTTGGAAATTCCAACTTTTAATTTTTGGATAACACGTAGAGGTCGTGCATTAGGATAGAAGGCTAATAATGGTAGGTTGATGTATGATCTTGTGATATAATAAGTTAGCAGGAGTAGTCGTGTTTTTATATCATGTGTTATTATTATTCGTCTTATATTTGTCACTTTTATCATATTCACATACTGTCATTTACTTTTTATTATTAGCTGTTTATTTTTTTTTCATATCTCGTATATTCTGCTTATGGGCTTGTTGTAGATGTTGTATTATTTTATTTATTGAAATTTTATAATTTTGTTTATGTTTTTTAAATATTTTTCTTAAAATAGACATTGTCTCTAATGTTCTATAAATACTTTGCGTTCTTCTCGGAATCCCTCACAATTATTACTGGTTTCAGATACAAATCTTTTGACTCTTTTTCGACCAAACAAAGAAAAATTATTGTTGGATCTAATATCGCTCGAACAAGGTACGTTTCAAAGCTTTCACATTTCTATAGTTCAATCTATTTTAAGTCATATTTATGCTCCAAGATTCGTTATTTTTACCCCAATGCGACGTTTTTCTAGATTCAAATAAGTCCCTTTTCGGGAAATTGAAATTTTCTCGATTTTGTAATTTGCAGGACTGTAAATGTCGTCTGTGGTGAAAGATTTGGATGCAAATGGTGTTGATGTAATGAAATCTGAGACCCCTTTTAGCAATGGCACGAATTCGAAGCCATTCAAGATTTTCATAGGCTATGATCCACGAGAAGATGTTGCCTATGAGGTTTGTCGTTATTCCCTTCTGAAAAGATCATCAATCCCACTTGAAATAACACCCATTAAGCTATCTGAGTTGAGGCAACAGGGCATGTATTGGCGTGAAAGAGGGAAATTGGAAAGCACTGAGTTTTCATTTTCGCGATTTTTGACGCCTTACTTGTCAGATTATGAGGGTTGGGCTATGTTTGTTGATTGTGATTTCTTGTTCTTAGGGTCATTTTCGCGATTTTTGACGCCTTACTTGGCAGATTATGAGGGTTGGGCTATGTTTGTTGATTGTGATTTCTTGTTCTTAGGGGACATTAAAGAATTGAGGGATATGGTTGATGATAAATATGCTTTAATGTGTGTGCAACATGATTATACTCCAAAAGAGACCACCAAAATGGATGGGGCAGTGCAAACGGTTTATCCTAGGAAGAATTGGTCATCCATGGTTCTCTATAACTGTGGGCATCCAAAGAACCGGGCGTTAACTCCTGAGGTGGTGAATTCTGAGTCTGGGGCATTTCTTCATCGCTTCATGTGGTTGGAAGATGAGGAGATTGGGGAGGTTCCATTTGTGTGGAACTTCCTAGTGGGGCATAATAAGGTTGTTGAGAGTGATCCAGCTACATTTCCTAAGGCGATTCACTATACGCTTGGTGGTCCGTGGTTTGAGGCTTGGAAAGATTGTGAATTTGGTGATTTGTGGTTAAAGGAATTGGAAGAGTGCAAGAAGACAAAGGAGAAGGTGGTTAAGACAATTTAGACAACATTTGTTTAAATCGCAGGGTGAATGTTAAGGTAATTGGCTGGTGGTAATTATTGTAAGTGTTATGTTGAGCGATGAGAAAGCTATGCTATTAATTTAATCTTCCACATTAATTATTTTGTATTGTGCCACTTTGAGATTCTTTGTAATTCAAGCCAGTATTTTATTCTGTATTGCTACATCGGTTAAGCAGACTTTTAAGTCATCCAGAGTTGTATTATAATTGTAATAGATGTCTGTTAGTATAGAAGGAAGTAGATCATGTAATGATCTACAACTTTATTATTGATATCTTCTTTGGATGTGTAATTTGATTTCCTTAATGAGAAATCTTATCCCCTCTATACATGGTGGAGGTTTTATTGCTTTTATTTGCTTCTGTAATTTGGTTTTTGGAAATGTCTCGTCTTCCCTCTCTTCCTGCTAGATGTTTTTTTTTTCATTGATTTTTGTATTGAGCATTTGTGCATTTTTAAGAATCTTCTTCAGCTTATCATAAGGTGTTGAGCAAAAAGTAGTTCTTCTTAGTTTGAGTTATCTATAATTTTGACAGTGTTATTGTCATCTTTTCCGTGTTTGGGCTTTTTGGAGGGAGGATGGGGTTTGAGTTGGAGGTGCACGTGACAATAGCTTTTTCTCTTATGTTGCTAAAGATGCTTGTGCTGCCTCAACTTACAATACTGAGACTGTTCTTGTCTGTGCTTTAGCCTAACAGCTAAATTAAAAGCAGTAGCCTTTATGTCCATTTGCCCTTGCTGCTATTTTTCTCAGACAAATTGCTTGTTCTTCTAATTCTTTTTGCTTGGTAGAAATGATGCTATCGCTTATTTTTATTCTCCTATGCAAGGGGTATCATTTGTCACTTAAATCTGCACCTCCCTCTAACTGATCTGAGATATTATTTGCCAACATCCATTACTCCCTTTGTAATTTCAACTTTCCTTTTGTTTATGGTTGAACTTATATTGTGGCCCTCTGTCCCTTTGTTCTCTTTTATGGTCACTATCTTCTTTGGGATAGTTCCTGGTAGTTAATCTGAAATAACATTCTTATTCAAAGAGAAAATAATAGCTTCTATGTGTATCACTTCTATATGTGAAAGCATAGATTGATCTACTCAAACATCTTACTAAAGAAATGCTTGTACTAGACATCATAGCTTATATTTACCTTCTGTTTCCCTGAAGGCATGTTTGGATTAGCAGACTGACTGCCCTTGTTTTAAACTTACTTTTCTGCTGGCAGCGGTGTTTCTCTGTGAAAGTTGGTTAACACTGCGGATTGCATAAGCATCACATACTGTAGAGGATTGTTGGCCACTGGCCAGTCTTCACCTCAGAGTTCTACCTTCTTAATGTGGTAAATCTATCTTTCCTAGATTTTTGAACTTCCAAATTCCAACATATCTATCATAATTCTACCGTGCACTTGCTTATTTTCATAGTTGAAGAGTTTATTTAGGTATGAGGTATCCTACCTTTAGATTGTTTAATTAAGCATTACATTGGAAGTGAAGAACTTTACATTTGTGCAGATTACATTATCACTTCAGGTTACTATCAGTTTAATCGGTTGGTTGTTTTATGTTTATAGATAAGTCTATATTGCTCAGACTCTTCAAAACATGGGCGTGGGATCCATACTGGATTTGGTCAACTTACCTTGGGTGCTTTGACTACATCTATTACCAAAAGTGTAGATTGATTGGGTATTTGGTTTAATTTTGGGGTTTATGTCACATATATACATAGTTTTAGTTCACTATCTTTAAATTTTAATTAATCAAGATATATACTTTATTTGATAATATACATTTATTGGTTTATCCCAGCACCCGTATCTGCACTTGGATTCATACCGCGAATCCTAAACTTTATATAACAGAGAATTGAACCTTCAGATCCACGCCTGAGTCTGAGTAATTTACATAATTTTCTTGTTTACTTTGAAACTCTACAGATAAGCTGGCCTTGACTGAACCTGTTTGTGCCTTTGAAGCTCATTGAGTATCACATACTGCAAATTTAATTAAATCAACATGTATGCTTGCTGGCGCCATGTGGGTATGAAGCATACTTGGTCCACTTGTGGACTCGTCATCGGTCCCTTGTTATTTTTGGATTGGGACTGATAATGCTTGTACAGCCTGATATCTGGATTTTCTGGAGTGGACACAAGTCACAACCTTATTTCTCTGGGACATCTTTCAACCGCGTAGGTCATATTCCAGTTATTCTCACTTTCGCTAGACACAAGCGTGTACCATGTAAACCGGTGATTAAACATCTCTTTGTATTATAAAGGCAGGTCTAGGTGTATTGGCTGATAGGTCTTCCATTCCACCTAATTATTTTTGTTTGATGATAGCTTAGTCCAAGAAAAAAGGGGATAAACAATGGAAAGGAATCATTAGCTCAATGCATATAAAGGGGCTTGTATGTCTCCCGCAAAGTTGTGTCTAATACTGTTATCCCAATGGTTCATGTTTCCTGATTCAAGAGTCAACTCATTATAATTCTCGAGTTCATTTGGTTTTTTTTTTTTTAAGGCTGAAGAGTTTGGTCTCTCATGTTATTACTGGTTGGATTTATAACACAGATCCATGAATTGAAGTGTTTGTTGTTGCACTAACTTGTTTCTGTTTCAAACCTAAACAATAATCACAGTTCCAAAAATGAACTTATTAGCTTGTGATAACTTGTACCAGTTTCAATCGAACTCCTCATAAGCACCAACATGTCAACAATCATGAAAAATGATATCGTGACGGTGGTTATGGTGCTTATTAAGGAGGCATCAGTACTGTAACTTTATGAGCCTGACAGGATAGAAACAGTATTTGTAGAACCTGAAGTTAAGTCAGGGTAACTTTTTGTGTTTTTCAGGTAACTGCAACAGAGAAAGAGGAATCCTTGAATGCTCAAATAGTGAGGTTTCAATGTGAAAAACGAGTCCAGATAAATCAAGTAATGTACAATAATGTAAGGTAGCTTGTGATGGAGCCTGCAACCAACTGCTTTGATGAAGATCCCTCTAGTAGTAGGGTGCCCCAATTTTAAATGTTAACTTGTCCTACATGTGTATGATTGAACTTGGCTTTGCTCTCATTGGTGTTCTCCAGCTACACTACTTTTTTTGCTGATGAGATCATCTTTGTAAAATCATTGAGCAATTCTACCTACCAATTAAAGGTAAAGAACCTGCAAACGCCATTGGTAGACATAACTAGGGTCTTGAATCTTGATGACAATCCATGATTTGACAGATTTGCTATAAAGACAAGAATGATGTTAGGTTTGGTCCTCGTCAATTTCTTGGTTATAAAAGAGTTAGTAGTCTTGCTGAAATGATGATTGGTGCCTGTTATTTTGACATGATTTTAGGTTTAAAAAAACCTTCACTTCTCTTTCATTTGAGATAACTTGCATAGATCTTTCTAGGTTTTGTGGAAACAATGAATGCCACATGTTTCATGTTTATCCATCCCACGACAGGGACTTAATACCAATCTTTACAATGAAACAGCCTCTCGCAGAAATGCAAGGTAAGACTACGTACAATAGACCCTTGTGGTCGGATTCTTCCTCGGACCCTGCACATAGTAGGAGTTTTAGTGCACCGGGCTTGCTCTTAGTATGATATGTTAACTTTTGCTTCCTTCATTCTTTTTATGATGGCGGAGCTAGAAATTTATATAATCCTTTAAATTAAGAAGATTCAGCAAATTATATTCCATTGGGTATGTTGTTTGTCAGCAAATTATAATACTCATTAGTTCCTATCAAATACGGAGTGTAAATCATTTAGCCTCAGTGTTGATACTCTTAATAATGTCAACAGAAAAATGAGAAAGATATCAACATTGGCCAATTATGAGAAGGCAAGTAGTTTTATCCTTGCAAATACAATAATATGAAAATGACCAAATACAATTTTTTAACTAGAGCCAGATATTAGGATAAGGATATATAAAAGTCGTGTGTGTGACTTTTGAGTTGTCTGTCTTTATAAACCAGTGTTTTTTTAATAAACCAAACCAAAAGTTGTCTCTCTTTAGGTGCAAGGCTAGAGAAGAAGTACAAAAATGGATGCACCCGAATATCAGGAGATGTCTTATGTTGATCATGTCAAACGTCGACACGAGGAAAAAGGATGTCTTTATGCATGGTTCGTACTCTTTTATTTTTCACATCAGAATTATTTATTTCTTCACATCCAACCACTTTGCGTACAAGCTCAAAATTTCATCACTGACTACTTAGATATAAAAATTTGAGTCTGACCTTAACACAGTATGGATACTAAGATTTACTTGGCTGAATAAATGCAGTTTGTTCGCACTGTGTTGCTGCTTCTGTTGCTACGAGACTTGTGAGTGCTGTCTGGACATGCTCTGCTGCTGCTGTTGATGTCCCTACCAACCCTGTATTATTATGTTAGCAACATAAGCTAAAGAATGGAATTTGTTTCCCTGTTTTTTCACACTATGTTTCTTCCACGACTCTTTTGTTACCTCCCACTGTATAAGTTGAATAAACTTGTTATGTAATGAATCCCATTATTGTTTTTCTCCACTCTTGAGACTTGTTATGTGATGAGTCCCATTACATTTTGATGAAAAATGTTTTCTATGGAAGATGAGTTTTGTCATACCAAACACACTAGAGATGCTCTCATGTTCATAAAATGGATAAATAGCTAGAACAAAAATGTAAATTACAGAAAATACAGTACCCTTTTGGGCTACTCACGTCTTGGAGTTGGGACTTTGGAATATTTGCAAGAACTATGTCATTACCAGTGAAGGAAAGGCATAATAAACACCAAGTCGAAAGAAAGTTCACTTGAATAACAATATAATATGGCTTGATTTACAGTATTAAACTTGAAAATACAACTGAAGATACACTCAGGTGGACAGAACACTTGTGAGGGTTTAATCTTTGCCCAAAAATCGTTGAGGATCTAAATTAAACAATGTAACTCAAGCAAAATTTTGTTCAAATATTTCACCTTCACATGTGGCTTAATTTACAGTAGTACACATTTGAATGTACAATTGAAGAGATTCTGAGGAGGAAATGATGCTTGCAAGGGTCCCAATCTTGCCATAACAATCTATCAATGATCAAAAGTCACTCAATGTCTGCAGATTTACCTTAGCAACCGAGGATGGGATTTCTTCCTTCATCAATATCAATGAGAAGAACATGCTCTGGATCTGAGCCAGAAGGTCCTTCTGAGTACAGTGTGGGAAGATAAGCCTTGTATGCTGGCAAGTAGCGGGATACAAAGTCCTTCACCTGTGAAAAGTGGGGAAAAAAAATATTTGGTAACGTTCCTCTGAAGCATCAAGTGATGGGTTTTCATTTCTTTTTTGAGAAAGAATACACATAAATTTCCACCTCCTCATCTGACATCCCAGGCTTCCCGTCAGCTCTCATTGCAATCTCTGCCTGAAAACATCCCACTAGACTATTTAAACAAATAGCACAAGAATAAATATGGAGAGCAAAATGCAGATGATATCACATAAAGAACCTGCAAACGCCATTGGTAGACATAACTAGGGTCTTGAATCTTGATGACAATCCATGATTTGACATACTTATGCCATGCATCATAATAAGCTTCTAAGTTCTTGTTGACCGTCTCTAGCTGCAATTTCTAAAGTCTCAACAATCCAAAAAGATAGATCAAAATAAAAGGCATAAGCATCCATAGAGAGTCTAGTATTTGAACCTGTGGATCAACAGCTTTGACAACTTCAGGTGGAAGGGGTTTGAAACCAAGCATCCAACCTTCAAACAGGATTACCTAATATCCAAAGGACTGACAATGACATGAGGCAATCTTACCATTTCGCCTTGAGTTGGATCTATGAGAAAAGTTGTGTTTTTACAGAATGGGATAATGATGCTGATATTCTTACATTTTAAGTCGTTTTAGAATTTTAATTTTTACTTTGGGGAAATGATGAAATTGGGGTCACTCTTTGAATCATTAACATTAGCTTGAACAGAAATCCACTAAATTGCCAGATCTAATAAAACAACTCCCTACCGGTAGAGGCCCTTCAACCTCTGGCCATTCAGAAGAATCAGCTCTGTCACCTCTACCATTGTAAGCAGACTGGAAAAAAAGTTTCTGAATTAGTAAATACCTAATATCAATACCGCACTGAGACTTAAATGTTTATTAGTCCCTCGTACTTACTTTATCATATCTAGGAAGCTTCATCTTCACACCTGGATGGAGTTGAATATTAGTTAAGCATATACATGCAATGCCTAATTGAAAAGTAGCACAAGCTAAGAAGGTGCATTCACCTTCTTTCGTCAATTTACTTAGTGCTGTCAGTGTCTCAACAGATAATGGAAGATCATGACTTCCAGCATTTCCACGAAACTGAAGTGAAAATGAAATTTTTTATGTTATTTTATTTTTTTGAGAAAAAAGAAGTGAAATTCGTCATTTTCTACCTCCAAAAGCAAGTTCCCTGGGTTGCTGTCTCTTAGTTTTGCCTAAAACCACATTATGTGTCAGCATTGGTGATAATACATAGACGGAAACTAGAAAGCAGCAAACTCATGAAACATTTACCTGTTCTTCTGCTGTTAAGTAAAAATCATCAATGGATAGTGTAGCAGCTTTCCTGATTAACATGTGTGAGCATAATTTTTGGTTATTTCGGTTCCACAGAGGAGGATGCAAAAAATCATGAAAGCAGCTTACCTCCCTGTGATTTTAAAAAGATATTCTAATGCAAATACTAATGTTGTCTTTCCGCATCCTTGAGGCGCACTGAAGCCAATCTACATGCCAAGAATATATCTTATCTTAGGTGTGTTTAATCAGACCAGCATGATATTAACCTTTAATGGAAATCAAACACACAAGAACCAAGTGAATGATAAAAATGTGTCTACCACCAATGGAGGGATTTCTTCTTCTTCTTTGAACTTGGAACTATGCTGTGAAATTTCCTGTTCACACCAAAAGAAAACTGGAATATAGTAGTGGTAGATTCGAATTTTTTGGGCCTCGTTGAGAGCCAACTGGTTGAGTTGAAACAATCTACAAAGCCGTAATCCATATTCTATCCACTCGTCAATTGACTCAGCCACCTTTTCTGCTGTCAGACCTATCTTATCGATGAGGGGGCCTGAGCATATGAAGTCATAAAGATCGTCCACAGAAGAAACTTGTGCTCGTTCTTTTGAAGAAACGGCACCCAATGGACCTTGCTTCCTTCCGTTAGGGGAAAAATTATCACAAGAAGCAGATTTATCTTGCATCAATGAATATCCACTGCCTGCACGACATGATCAGCCATGAATGCAAAAGGGCGAAAGACTTAACAGGCCAGCATTTTAACGGAAGTAACATTAATGATCTATCAACTTACATAAGAAACACTATACCATATCGATCACAATAAGTACAAAGCAAGATCCACTGCATACAGTTAGCTAAGCTATTCATCTTTTAAGGTGTTCTCTGTTTAGCAAAACCTGCATCTACGCTTATGCCTGCAGAAACCATTTATCCCCTGGTATATAGGCTTGTGTTTGTCTTTCTTCTCATCTATTAAAAACTGAACTTCCAAAACCTACCATAAATTTGATTTATGGATTTAAAATTAGAAGAATGACCTTCATTCAAAGTTGATCTCTTTCATTTAAAATAAAAAAGCCATTCATTCCTCCGTTTGCTCCTCAGCGTACCGTATATTAGCAGCCGTTTCCAGCTGTTGTTCCCCTCCCAAGGGCAAAAAATAATAATTGTGAGAATTTTATCTAGTTATTTCCAGTTTTCAACTCCAAAACTTTTACTCCCTCCTCTCCAACAAAGCTAGGTTTTAACTTAGTTCATTATTTACAGTCCTAGTGAAAAAAAACCCATTTTAGCACAATTGAAAGATTGATCAACGCATTTATGTGTACGAACATCGCCAATTACAAGAATCTCACAAAAGAAGTTCACACCCACTTCGAACAAGGAAACCAAGAAGAAATTACGAACAAGACAACCATAAAGAAATTACAATAATGGAAATTGAATTGAAGCGAAACAAGCCAAGAGCTGGTGGAAATTCCTTTTTTCACAAATTAAAATCAAAACCTGAAGAATTCGAGACGTGAGGCAGCATTTGACAGGACAAAGGAGGCCGCTTTGATTTTGGGTTTCCAGAAATGGGAAGATTTGTCTA
>DF358782.1:5688-21540 GCA_000787875.1 Solanum virginianum | reverse complement strand
GTCGACCCGATTTTCCAGCATTTGTAATCGCCCCAATTGTAAATATAAAATGATGATGTGGAGGGAACTGACAGCTGCCATGGCAACAGAGTCTGAGATAATATATTTAATCCCGCCATTGTCGGCCTTCTCTCTGTACACACAGTGAGTGAGAGAAGTTCAGCAAATCTGTGTGTTGCAGCTTTTTGTGGATACGTCAGTTGAAAAACGATCGGTTATGGTTTGGCCAAGAGGTATCTGACTTGAAAGCCATGCTGGATTTTTTTATGGGGCCAAAATGTACGACAAAAACAATAACAATAACAATATATCTGAGTACGAGATGAATTTTAGATTACAAGATTTAAATAATATTACTATTTCTTTATATCCCCATAAAATTTTATATATGTGTTGCTTATTGAAAATATTAATGGATGTGTTCAAATTCTTTAAAAGTAGTGTATTTCTAAAGAATTTGATAGAAATGCAATATTATTTTTTAAGAATTTAAACAACATAGTTTAATTATGATATTTTAAATCCCTTATAGTTATTATTAATTATTATTACAAACATTATTGATGATACATTCTTCAGTTATGGCAATAAATATTCTCATCCTAATTATTAGCCAGTCTCCATGTAATGTTTGGTTAATTAATGCATATAAATTAGATACTGTATTAAATTTCTGATTGACTAAACGAAGGTATATTAATTATTTATAATGATAATTGACTGCTCACTTTACTATTTGACTTCTTATTAAATTTTGTAATTCTTTGTAAAATAAATTGGTAGATATAAAAAAAACTTAATTTGTTGAGGATATCGGCTATTTTGCAGATAATGATATAATATGTTGAATCACTTATTAAAGAATGATTAGTACTTTCAATTTATTCTAACAAAAATTCTTCACTAAGGTATGTCTTTTCTCTTTCGATTACATATTTAACCTATAAATTGTTCATTTTTTAAATATGTTTCTTTAAATAAATTTATACTTCATATTAAATTGGATCTTTGCCACTGGTTATATGTTGTTGTTATACTAAATTGAGTCTTTTCTACTACCACTAATATTTCCTTATAAATAAGTTTTTCTATTATTTTGTTCACTTTCTACTCCCGCTCCCCCCCCCCCCCCCCTTTTTATTTACCTGTTAAATATTCATTTGTTTGAATCAAATCAAAGTTCTGTGACTTCTAATCATATTTATGTTGATCATGATGTAATTCAATATATGTATCAATTTGCAAGAATTTCTAACCTCAACTTATGAATTATATACTTTTTATGTATGTTTTGATTTTAATATATGTCACATAGAACTATATATACCATTTAAAATTTATCATGCAATATAAAATTATATTAAGTATTTTAATATAAACGTGCAAGCCACATTTTTATGACTAGTTTTATAAGCAAATGAATCAAACTTTTAAGAGCTTATATCTAAAGAAAAAGTAGTAATGAAGCTGCATTTAAGATAAACAAATCATTCTAAATTACAGAAGTTGCCAAAAGTGACAGGGTTGAACAAATAGCATGTACAAGATTTACTTGCATTATTTCTTGAATTACAACTGAGGATTTGCTCACTTTTTACTGCTAAACTTGCAAAATTTAAGACTATTCCTAGTGTGTCAAAACCTTTACAGCAAAATAAATGGACAAAAGGATCACTTTATAAGAATTTGAATCAGTTACTCTCATTAAAAAAAAGGCTAGAGAGGAGCCAAGTTGCAAAAAAGCCCCTTTATAAAATGACATCTGCTTCAGCATTGCTCCATTTGGTTAGTCTTATATCTTCAAAATTTCATGTTTGGAACAGTGTATCAAGTAGCTTTGGCGAAGACAAACACGCGACTGACTTGAACTGGTGGCATGGGAAAAAAGATACTCTTATTAGGGAGCTACATATAATGATACCTTAAAATGTGCTAATTTTGAATAATAACACACAAGCACCTTATCTTGTCGGTATTTAGCACGTATGGCATTTAGAAGGCACTTATCGGTATTCAGCTGTAGACCTTGTAATGCAAGAACTGTAGTTTTCAGATCCTGAGCCTTGTAATCGGTAAAGTGCTCCAGTGTTGGACTCTGTCAAAGTTGCAGACATAAGTTCTATCCATCATAAGCACACAAAAGCTAATGAATTAAAGTAAGAGGAAACAAGAAGTTCAAGAAGCAAACCCATGGGTGGATTGACTGATCTAGTGTCCATCTCGCAAGGAATACAGATGAGGCAGCAATAGCAGACGGACGGAATTTCAAGAAGTCATATTCGACCAATGTCAGTTCAGCGAGATAATTAGCCAAGAACTCTAGCTCCAGATTGGGATTCTAAAACCATGAATTATTCAGTAATACAGTTATACTTCAGAACAGAGAAAAGTTGTGTTATCATTCTTGGCATCCAGTCATGCACATTAATTCATTACCTTGTAAGAAACTTGTGCTGCTCTTACAAATCTCCTGCAAATAGCATCATACATAAGAAGATAAATTTTCAGTTTTGACAGAGACAAAAGAAAAAGAAAAAACTATGCTGCCATGGCTGAAACAAAAGTACCTGAGAAAGGTCCTCACAGTTGGAGCTGAGAGTCGGAAACCTAGAAAGTTCAGAACNNNNATTTGTTTAAGATGAATCATGAACTAATAATTAGAAAATCTCAGCCCTGGAAGACAAACAATATGAGACTCTCCATTGCCAGGACCTGCTCCACTTTGGTATATCAGAACCTTCAGTTTGTCCAATTAGTATATACTAATATACAACAACAACAATAACATACCCAGTGTGGAATTAAAATCCTGCTAGGAAACCAAATTTGGTATATAAGTGGAGAAAGGTAGAAGAATGAACTCATCATTCTTCGAGTTGTACAATAGCAATAACATACCCAGTGTGATCCCACAAGTGGGGTCTGGGGATGGTAAAATGTACGCAGACCTTACCACTACCTCATAGAGATAGAGAGGCTGTTTCCGGAAAACCCTCGTCTCAAGATATACTAATATCTGAAAACCAATTTTTTTCTGGGAGTTCTGTAAGATGATAGAAAAGAAAAGGGGAAGGGGGAGGTGTTGACATCATCTTAAGTAACCGAGAGGTTTCATGCAGATAAAGAGTATTTGTATTTCCTCTAAATTCTACACACAATCATTTTTGACAGTATGTTACATGGAATTGCATTTCTTATAGGAGTTTGACAAGTTTCTCTCACTATTACTGAAACAGAAGACAAGATCTAATTCCAATATTTCCGAGCTTGAAATAAGCATGGAGACTCATGTAGACCTAGAAATTCTACAACTACAGAAAAACCTCAAAAGCTTGGAAGGGAATAAACCCCCTGATAATTATTCCAAACGATACACAATAACACATATAGAGAACATAAACTGCTTGTGAAGTTAAGAGAGGAGGGAAGTATGAATGCTCAAATTCATCAGTTAGGTTCTCCATGGGAGGTACAGAAGAGAACCCAAAGACATCATCTTAAACTGTCTAAATAATGTCTACAGCGAGTGCAGAACTTTAGAAGAGTTGTCGGACACACTGGAGAAGAAATATAAGATAGAGGATGGGATTTAAGAAATTTGTGGCAGCCAAATTTCTAGATTTTAAAATGGTAGACAATAAGACAGTAACGTCTCAAGTGCAGGAGTTGCAAATTGTTGTACACAATCTCCTCGCCGAATGGTCACCAGCGGAACTTTTCAAATAGCAACCTTCATTGAGCACAAAACCCATCAGGATCTATGCTTGTCCATCCCACTCTTTTGCTTCATCTAATGTAGAAGTTCAAGATCCTACTAGTGAGAACTTTAAAGAGCAGTATTCTACCTCATTTTTCGTGTAGGCATTGTCAGTGATGAAACAGAACTCCTCAATATGTGGAGCACACATCTCTTCATATTTCCTTCAAATTGAAAGAAAACCTATGTTCAGCCACCATATAAAATGTATTTCTTTATTCAGAGGTAAAAGCAAAAAGATTTTCAATTATAAAGTTCAAAGTGATGTCAAAAATGCTTGATATCTTTCTTTTTACAGGTGAAGGCACACTGCAGTCTGCAAATGTGGCTACATAGGAGAATTTCTTCATAAGCACACATATATGGGGAATGATGAGTTTGTCAGATTCTAAAATGAGTTGAGTCCTTAGTCTTGGCCCTATAGCACTTTGTAATTCTAAAGCAGAGCTCTTTAGTTTAGAAAGAAAGGATCCTGTATTTCTTCGACTTGATTAAGCATTTCAGAAAAATGTTTTCCCAAAAGTAATATTCCAAAGAACCTATAGTAGTACAAACTACAAACAGTTGGGTTGAGCTTACGAGGCAACTAGCATGCAAGTGATACCAAGGAGCTGCAGGTTTTTCCTTTCCACATGGTTTTGAGAGAGAAACAGATCGATGCAGTGAACAGTAAGATAGAGTGTATCTGGCACCAACTTATATTCCTCTGACACCTGACACAAGATTAGAAAATGACCTTAGCAACCAGATTTCTTATAAAGAAAGCATTTCTAAAAGCAACTAACAAGCATTATAAGCTCAAAAGGTAAAGGAAGGGCGAGAGAGGCTGGATGAATCCAACATAAAGTTGAAATTATACGGACTTAACTAGCACCAAAATTCACAAGAATCTTACAAATGATTTATCTTTAGTCAAAAAGCACATAGGATCTTTACAAGTCTTCTTCAATACTAACCTAAGAAGAAATCAGCACCAGATGATGAAAATCCGAAATGAAAATGTAAAGTTGCTTCTCCAAGTTAATACAGTTAGGAAACTGATCTGCTTCCCATTTATTTGTTTAAGATGAATCATGAACTAATAATTAGAAAATCTCAGCCCTGGAAGACAAACAATATGCTTCGACTATTCAGTTTCTTTTTTTTTTTGTTTGAGATAAACACCAACTTACCTCCACAATCCAGTCGACAAGGATTGCCCGCATACTTTGTGTGATATCTCGCTGGAGCGTTTCCATGAAATTTGATTGCGGCCTTCTAATTAGCTGAAGAAATACAAATTAGACTTTGCATTAGTATAACTTTACAGTAATCCACTGCAAATGAAAATGACTAGGGCTCATACTTGACACCATTATCCTAAAACAAGGAAATTTCAGAAGTTACACAAGTTGAGGGTTGGAGTCAGAAAATTAAGCAAATAATGCTTATAATATGCAGAGAAAAACACTCCAATAAGTAGGTGTCACAGTGAGAAAGTATTCTTGATCTAAAGTATCCAGCATTCTTTCATAAGTGAACATACATCGAATGTATGAAGGGGGATTAACAAAGAAAAGAAACAAAGTTGCTACAGCTAAAATTGAAATTATGACAAAAGTTGAGCACTGATGTTGATTTGTCTTTCTCGAATTTTGAATAAAACGGTGAAGAAGCATCCTCGGGTCACTTGTGCAAATATGACCTTGACTAGAGTGCTGGTGACTTCGTCAACTAAGAAATCCATAAGAATTGTGCAAGAAAAATCAATTAAACCAACCTCCGCAACCCGTAAATTCCTATATATATCATAAGCATATTGACTGCATTGTTGTGGATCCTTTTGATCAGAATCAATGTCTATGACGTCCAACTTTGTTGATGTTGATGGTGCCGCATCACAAGTAGCTTTCTCAACTGTGCCTGGTAAAAAGTTCAATTAATTTAGTGCAAAAAGAGAAACATTAACAGAACTCCATGGTCGCAATTACATGGAGCACAAGAAAACTAGTAGACATGAATCTTTTCTGTAGAAAATAAATGTCAAAGAAAGAAAGTGTGATGGAGAATTCCTCTCATTATTTAGGTCAAAAACGTATTCACTAAGTACTCAAGAATAAAGTATGAATATAAGACCAAGGCTTCCTCAATAATTTATAAATGTCACTACAGAGAAATCACTTGTTATCATCATCTCTTTTTCTAAATTATCCTGTCCAGCGCAACCACAAGCTTGTCAAGAGCTGTACTGTTTCAATGAAACAAGTTTAAAAGGAAACCAACCTTTTCTTGGAAAACCTTTGATTTCTTTTATCTTTCCTTGTTGTTCATGGGACTTCCTGTCTGAGCAACTGTGATTATGGCTACTCCCTGCAGTTAGACATGTCAGGTGAATTTCTATAGGAGTTTGGTGAATAACTTATGCATATCTCGATTAATTCATCAGCAACTAGCTAAGTGTTGTAACTGGATTCAGACCTAATATTTCTGTTATATACCATAATACTTGGTGGTAACTTGGCTGGAAATTGATACACTTCAGAGTCGACTGAAGTGGTCGCTTTAGACACATTTATTGAGCTGTTTCCAACTCGAATGATCTTCTTCTTCTTCTGTCAATTACAGTAAACTAAATCAGATAATAGCAGCGATAAAATGAACCAGCAGGGAAGTGTATACACTATCACAAAGCTCTATTCGGTAATATAGAAGCACATACAACACATGAATCCTTGAATTAGCTAATGCACAATACTATTCTCTACTTGCAATATTTAAGATATTTCAAAACTCTTCCTGATATTTAAGGAACTCTACAACAATCGAACTTTGAAACTTGTTTCGCATGGTATCAATGACAATGTAGATAAAAGTAAAACAGGAAGAACTACTAACTGGGACTCTGGTAGCGTCAAGGCAATCTCCATTTGAAGTGTTGCAACATAGATTTGTGACATCCTTAAGCACTGGCCGGCATTTCTTCTCCACACAGGAAGTAAGTGGAACTTTCTTGTTCCTCTCCCTGAGGATTGCCGTGCTGGAATCTATCTGCAGAGCGCGTTTCTGACCCTGCTGCTTTGGCAGTTGTGCAGTGCATGCAACCATGGATTTTTCAGGGACAGTAGCTCGAGATCTTGTAATTCGAACCATAGGCTCAATTGAAACTGAGATTACTGAATTTTCTCTCTTCATAGTAAGTGTGGAGGGGCATGTAATTACCTAGGCAATTTACTTTTAGTTGAACCCCCTCATTTACCTGCAAAGACTTCTCAAAGTTAGTAACATGTCCTATCAAGAATTACGAAGCTAAAGAAATATTGAAACTAACAGAAACTTAACATGCTTTATCATGAAAGCCAACCATTACAATTTATAGGCAAGGAAAGCTTTAGCTTCATCTTGACTAAGTCTAGCATCAACTAAGGAAGTATCCATATATAAACCTTTCCGCAGGATTCCAATTCACAGGATAATATGTTCAAAATGAAATGTGCATTAATATCAAGAATTATGAAGCTCAAGAAACATTGAAACTAACAGAAACTTAACATACTTCATATAGAAGCTAACCATTATAATTCATAACAAAGGAAAGCTTTCGCTTCATCTTTGACTAAATCTAGTGCTAAATGAGGAATTCATGTATAAATCTTTTCATAGGATTCCAGTTCATAAGGATAATACCATTCTCCACTAATGTAACTGTTCTAAACTCAAACTGGAGACTAATCTTAATGAAACAAACAGGCACCACCACCTCTAGTCAAGAATTTAAAATGTGGCTCAAAATACAAATATAATTCAAGAAACGTTCAAAAATACATCTTTTACCAAACATCTAGATACTTAATTAAAGGAAATACCCCTACATTTCTTCTTCTCTAATCCAAGAATTCAAAATTATTTGACAAATCCAGCAACCCACTTCAGTAAAATAGAAAAAATCAACAATGTGAGAAGGTCAATTAAAGATTTGATAATTTCAAGAAACCCCAAAGAGCCTATCATATCAGCATTATTGAATAAATAATGAGGATTAGAGAACCTTCTTATGCAATCAACAGCTACAAGAACAATCAAGAATGTGATAAAGACAGGATCTTGATGAGAGAAAATGGAGATAGAAATGTGAGAGAGGCGGGATGATGGAGTTCAAAGTTCAAAATTCAAGAAAATGAAAGAAGGTTAAAAATGAGAAAAGAAAGTCGGTATTTCTTTATCATGGGTTGGCAGTAATGGCCTCTGACAAAAGAAGGAAAAAAAAAACAGATGAAGTTTTGACTGGTTTGACTAAAACGGTTTTATAGAACAAATTATTATTGTAATTTATAATGTTTTTGGTTATTATAAGGTAACAAAGTCCTTAAAATGTAAAATCCAACTCCATCCTAGCTGGCTGTTTTATTCCTGAATTTCACCCCTTACTTTGGAAAGTGATACACATTTGGTCCTTATTTGTTACTATTAATAGAGTACGCTTGTATTTATGAATCCATTTTGCATAAAAACATGAAGTGAAAATTATCAATCATTCATATCTACTAGGTTTATACTTGGTCAGGCATATTAAAATTTTTGAAAAAATAGTGCACTATTGCGAAAAGTTACATCTAATCATCATCATATTATATAATATTTTGAGCGTAGATTCACACATTTATATATAAGTATTTTTAAAAAGTGTAAACTACTATATATAATCTCGAGAGCCTAGTGTAGGTTCACGTGGACTCGAAAATACACCTAGATATGCCACAATATAAGTTTGAGCCCCTCTTGATAAATCTAAAGACTAAGTAGCTCATTGTATCAACTATAGTCCCAAGAGGGTTAACAATAGCTAGCTAACAATGAAAGAGAAATTTATTGAGAAAAAAATCTTTCACATATCCTACTAAAGTGACTCTAATGGCATATTTCTATCATAAATTTTTTCTATAGGAGTTTGGTGAATAACTTATGCATATCTCGATTAATTCATCAGCAACTAGCTAAGTGTTGTAACTGGATTCAGACCTAATATTTCTGTTATATACCATAGCATATCCACTTAACTGGAAGGCATCTTCTTAGCTTAGCTATACATCAGCCAATGGACACATATGTATAATGATTCAATGAGATATGCTCTGAGATAAATGAGACACTTCCATCATCCATTTAAGAAAAGTAGGTATCTATGAATACTTCATTTCAAACTATACAGAATGGCAAGTTTTAACTTGCATGTCCAATGATCAAGTTGCAAAGCTTAAAACCCTTCAATTATTAAGGATAGAAAGTGTCTGTCATTGTATTGTTGATGACTGATGTCCAGGAGAACCAGCTGACACTAAATTTTAGTCAGAGAGAATCATGACGCCATTCCACTATTTACCAGCTCTTCCAAACCTTTTCTGAGCCTTTCTGCAGCTGCTCGACAGTCCTTCTCGATCAATCCTCCAAAGGAGACCCTAACATAACCTGGACAACCGCTGGAACTTCCAGGGATCAGGACTACTCCATGCCTCTTAGCTAGCCAGTGAACTACTTTGAAGTCGTCCATGTATTTATCTGGCAGCTTTGCCCACAGGTAAATGGCACCTTCTCCCCCTTTAACAGCTCCCTTTCCCAAAGGAGATAAGGCTTCTAGAAGCACCTCTCTGTTCTTGACAAGGTCTTTTACTTGATTAGTTACCCATTCTGGTCCCATTTCCATTGAGTAAAGAGCCAGTCGTTGTGAGATTATTGAAGCACAGATTGGTATGTTGTCCTGAACTTTAAGGAGTTGAGCTGCAAGCCCTTCCACTTCCGATGGGTATGCTATCTGCATCGATTAAGACATGAGTTTAGCTCACTCACAAGATGAAACAACCTTCTCCATTCAGGAGTAAATCTTCAGTACAAAAGTTTGCTGAGGAATTTTGCTGCAAAATTTACATTGCAGCAAAAACATCTGGTAAAGCAATCATGTCTCATATGCCATAAGTCTTAGCTGTTGGAACAACTCCTTTTTGTTGCAAAAGAACACTTGTATTTTGGTTGTTATTGAGGCCAATTTTATATCCAATTCCAGCAGATCACTCAACCAGGCACAAATGACAGGACGCAACATTATTCGTTATAAAAGTTAATGATGGACAAGGATAGAGAGACTGATTAAAGGTGTCATACATGCTGGTTTTAAAAAGAGGTATAAGTAAAGACAACAGTTTAATTTTTTTAAATTTTTTTTGGTTTTTGGTTTAAAGGTAAAGACGAGGGAGTTTATGAGGCAAGAAGATGCAGTTGCGGAAAACATAGAAAAAATCATCTTTTAACCAGGTATATTTTCTGGTTGTGTTGAGGCTCACCCAGCAGAATAATAATCACTTGTCTGCCCAATATTATTACATTGCTAGATATAAGTTAGAACAAGCATCACTTACATATCCAACTCTCCATCCCATCATCCCATATGCTTTAGAGAAGGAAAAGATGTTGACAATGTGGTTTGCTTCTATGCAAACATGTTTCCGATTATCATACATGAAATACCTGCAAATAACTTACAACATATATATAAGAACATATCATTCAGGAATATAGAAAACGACAAGCAGAGTGTAAAGCAAAAAGTTGCAAGAAAAAGAAGGAACAGAGATGATGTTTGACAGAACAAGATGTTCACATTCATGGAGGAGGAAAGACTCAATAGTAATGTGTCCTAACTATCTAACTCGTTGAGAAGCCAACTTTCTAGGCTTATTTTCCATCTAGAGATTGAGAACAAACAGCAACAAGTGGGCCAATTTGGATGAATTCAAAGACTGATCATTCTTTCACCTTAGCTATTTCCTTTCTCCCCTTCTCAGCAATCAAAATATGGCAACAGATCCCAGGATACCATAAATTTTCTTGCCTATCAAATTTAGTTCAAGTTTAGGTTCACAAAGCAAAAAGATTTCCTCACAATGCAATGCAAACGACCTGTTTCCTTGGTTTATTCAATAATCTCTTGCTGGTCTAACCAAAAGTATTCCAGGATTAGTCCATTCAACAACCCTCATCATCTTTAGTTCTAAGAATGTCATCTTTCATCCATGGATGAGAAAACATATCGGCACCAGTTATTAACAACCAGTACACAATTTAAAATGAGAAACTAAAAGATTCGTATGCAACAGAAAAAGTAACTTACTCATATGTGTTATCAATTACGAGCCAACATCCTGCCTTCTTACAAATATCAGATATCCTCTACATGAACAAAATGCAACTTGTTGATGTTTCAATAAAGTAAAAATCAGATGAGAATAGTAATGCACTTTGAATAACTGATGACTTCAACCAATACATTCATATCTATAAAGATGAGATAGAGACCTTAAGAAGAGACTCGGGGATATATGTTCCTGATGGATTGCCAGGATTAACAACAGTGACGAGCTTTGGTGTTGGTACAGTATTCTTTAAAGTACTCTCCAACCAGTCTGAAAATTGAGAAATCATGGAATATATCAATCCATAAACAATCAAATAACGAAGGCAGATAATGTTTTGAAACTCTCAAGTCCATTATGCAAAATAGAAGCAATATTTAGGTTAACATTATGCTTCAAAGTGTCAAACTATAAGTTTACTAAATTCATTATTTTTTTTGGTTTCTTTCTGGTGGGGATGGGGTGAGGACATCCAATACGAGAAAAAACACAGAATGATTGCTTTCCAGACAACATTCTACAAATCAAGACTAATAGACCATTATGAATGATTTACACAACTTGCAATACAAAGCTGAACACTACTTCTGCAGCAACCTCTTCTTAAGTTGATTTCTGCACAAGTAGTGTTAGATTCAGAGAAGATGGAGTTTTTTGATAAATTTCAAGCAAAGAGGAAAAAAGTAACTCATAGTACATATGTGATTAGTGATTATGATATATATTCCAAAGTGCTGAGATGACAAAGATAAAAAGGATGTTCCCTCAAACTTGAACATGCATGCTACACAACAGAGATGTATATGACAACATCTAGTGTAATCAGTCTTAAGGAAACTAAAGGAATAGCAGTCTTAATAATGGGGAGGGTATCACAAAATGAACATCATCTGAACTTACAAACCTGCATCAGGATGGAGTGTCTTGGGATCACCAGGACCCACCAGAATATCAGTAACACCTGTCATCTGGAATGACATGTGTGCATTGAAATAGTATGGTGCAAACATAACAACTGAATCACCAGCATCACACAGGGTGAGAACGACATTTACGAAAGCCTGGAATCAATTCAGTGAGACTCCATTAGTGATTTCTAAGTGATAGGGATACAGCTAGTCCATTAGTCACTAACAAAGAATATAGACAATACACTAATTAATTTACCCATACATGTAGCAACTCTATTGCTCTACAAATGGCTCATTAACATAGCTCTACTATCTTCATTCAGCTTAAGGTTTCATCCGAATTTGTTTATTGCAATAAATTGTGATTTTAATTTGGAGGACTATTGAGGACACAATTCTCCTGTTCAAAAAGAGAATACTGCTCTGTAATGGACAGGTACGTAATGATGTGTCTGTACTCATACTTTCTGAGCCCCTTGGACCATCATTTACTCAGTCATTGAAAATCTAGGCAATTAATTCTCAAATTAGTAGTCGAAGTAATCCCTAAGTTCCATTTTGCAGACAAAATTGTGAGGGCCAAGTGCTTGAGCATGCTAGATATGTCAGTAGATTCTTTCCCTATATGTTTCTGACAGATGATACTAAATGGAGAGTTTTGTGCTGCATATGTTCCCATTGCAAGATTGTCATCTCATGAAAATGGTAACATACAAAAGTACAGTGATAACATGCAAAAACTAAAAGAGGTCTTATTACAAAAAACGGAAAAGACAAGAAAAAGAGAGCACATTTGACTTTTTTGATCAAGTTAGAACATGGAGCTGAATAAGCCCACAACAGAAGAATGATCTTTTTTATCAAGAAAAATACACACGAGAAAAAGAATAATCTTTAGATGGGTAGAAGCAGAAGAAAATAAAATCCAAATCTCAAAATCACACCAACCTTTCCATACACTGCATACTGTATGCATCATGATAGAGAAAACAACAACAACAACAACATACCTAGTGGAATCCCACACCATTTATCAGTGAGGCAGTTCTATTTTTCTTTCAGAAGTATCCATACCATTTATCAGGAAAAGTACTGTACGGTTTCTTGACCACATAAACTCTAAGAAATCTTCATTTAAGAGAGAGATAGAGAGAGGGGTAAAAAGAAAGGGAAAACGTTCCCTCACAAGCATCACTTCCTGGTTTTGGAGATGAAATCTCTTAGTATTGTGACAATGCAAAAAGTAGAAAATTGCACTTTCTTTTTTTAAGAGGAGCCCTGCCGTGTTTCTAGTATGAACTAGACAACTTTGAACATTAATGAAGGGAAAAGGGGAACTGAAGAATAGCTTAGGAAGGTGAAGTAAACATGCACCCAAATACTGGTCCTCTGTCAAAGCAAATGAATCTTGTATGAAGGTAGAATCAATCTCAACCCACTCTAACTCAAGCAAACAAATCTCCAAAACGCAGTTTCATTCTAAAACATCCAACCTTTATCTGGAAAAAGATGGAAGAAAGGCGAGAAAGAAAGGTAGCCTACTACTATTCAGGGCAGGTAAGAAAAAGAGGTGAAGTGACTGACCCTATATCCTCAGATGACTGAATAGTAAAAAAGTAACATTTTACCTGATTAGCACCAGCAGTAACCATCACCGAGGATTTATGGAGGTTATTTTCATGACCCAACTGGAGAAGAGCACAAAGAAAGTATTAGACCAAACAACGTAAAAACCAAAACTCAACAAGTGAATGATATAGTTTGAAAACATGAAATGAATCCAACTTCATACATGACAGTAACTACCGTTTCACCTGGCAAAAGCACCCTACACCACTCCAATGTTTGTTCCACTACCCAGCCCATACGATGAAAACCAGAGTATTAGAGTAATCCAGCTGATAGACCATACCTTTTGCATCAACGCCTCCCTAAGCTCAGGAAGGCCCTCATCAGCACCATAGCGACTAACTGAAGGTTCCCAGATAATTTCTTTCACCTTTTCAAGTGCTTGTGCAGGTGGTTGCCAGTACACTACTCCCTGTAAGACGGAGAAAAAAATAAGATGGTACCAAGATACATGGATGGAAAACATGGACAACCATATTCAGGCAAAACCAATATAACTACACACTTCAACAGAAAGATCCACCAACAACAGATAACTCTATTCCTTTGTTTACTCTCTCTGGAAGGTACATAAAGAAGCAAATAAGTACACACTCATTCCCCAGGCCCCAACCCCAGCAAACTATACAACTTCTAAAACTTCCATTGGTAGGTTTAGGTTGATTAAACTTTCTTTTTTTTCAGATGGAGGTTGATAAAACTTGCTTGTCAACAGATCAGTCCTCAGAGATCATAATAGAACCAGTCATTCGTAAAACAGTCCAATAATAGGAGGATAACACAAAGGGATCACTACTCACAGCACATGGTAGGGCGGCAGATATTCTTCTGTATCACATCATACTTGGTTAACCCAAATAAAAACAGATCAAAAGAACAGTATTATAACTCTTTTTGCACAGGAAAAGGACAACCGAGCATGGAACATACTAGCAAAATAATTTTGTAACTCCAGAGATCATGGGAGAAACCTCAGAAGATTTCTTCGCAAAACAAGAAGCTCAGGCAATTTATGTTATTTGCAATCACCAGAGGAACTTAAGGAAAGAGAAAATGTCAATCTTGTACCAGTAGACCTCCTTCACATGTGCTCTAGGCCCGAAACCCACCTACCCAAGCCCTTATACCCACCCAGCTCAGTGGACACTCATAATCTCCATTTTTCACATTCAAAACCATCTGCAAATACATTCTTTACATGGGAGGGAAGTCCAGTTTGATTTTTTTTCCCCAATTACTAGCTTAAATATTAAGCAATTCATATTTCAACTGAAAAAAAAAATTGAAATTGATAACTTCAAGAATGAATTAGCCAATTTTTAATGTAAGTCAATCTAATCAAGATTTCGAAAGGCACAATAAGATGATATGTAGGCTTCAAAGACATCACAACAACAGATGAATTTTATCAAAGTTCTCAACTTTTTGAACCATTCAATGAAAAGTAGAATAATAAAACTAAGATATAGTAAAACAAAATGAAACAAACATTGGAGAAAGTAAACAAACCTGAGCTAGAGAAATACAATCTTTATTACCTCGGATCAGTTCTTGTATCTATCGATTGCAAAACACAACAACAACATATCCCATTAAAGCACAGAACCTTAAACCAAACAAAAGAGCAAGAAATCCAATCTAGGATCTTGTAATTTACCTGAACCATAACTGGTGTATCGGTAAGAACAGCTCTTCTAGCGAGCATTCCGAAAGAACCCATTTCCTCTTTCTCAGTAAAAACAATAAAATAAACACTACCTTCAAGAAAAGAGTTCTTATCCACCTACCCACAGAGCAAAAAAGGCCTTTCCCTTTCTGAAAATCTTACAAAAAGCTTGGAACCTATATAAAGGGATTGTAAAAAATATAAAAATTGGATCTTTTTGTTAAATATGAATAAATTTGACTGCTACGGACAACCCTTGAAACTGCTAACTGCAACTGGGAATTAATAATATAGTAATAGCTGGCAAAGGCAAATGCCAAAAAGATGGAAACCTTTTTTTTGTATTTTTCTGCTTTATCCACGTTATAGCTGCATATGTTAGGAATTTGTTTGACTGTTAGAAGTTGAATTGTCCATTAATTTTGGTAAGAGAAAAAAAAGGGGGAAATTCTCTGTATGCCTTTCTTTCTTTCTGTTTTTCTCACCCTTTTTGCTGCCTTCTTGCCCTATCCCCCACCTACTGTCCAATTCATCAAATTCAACCCCTAAAATGTTCTACAACCTCAGTTTCTGTTATCCTATTTTAATAGGATTTAAGAAAATAATGAAGGCTTTCTAAATTTTTATTCATTGTCTTAGAAAAATATTATCTTATTAAAATTAGAAATAGTTTATTTTTATATTTTATTTTTAATGAAATAATTTTCAGCAATACAAATATTTAAGAGC
>DF358783.1:109059-158014 GCA_000787875.1 Solanum virginianum | reverse complement strand
TTTTTGGCTTAAATTTCTCCCACATCTAAACTTTATGTTTTGGGGAGGAGGTTTGGGAATTATAAATTAACCCCTCCTCCTCCATTTGTAATCACACCAAAATTTATATTCTCTTCTCTCCTATTAATATAAATAGTCCATTTGGGTGGTGCCCGGAGAGTAGGCATATTCTGCTGAACTCCGTTATCAATTTATAGTCTTTCTTTTATTTTCTTTTGTATTTAATATTTTGTTGGGTCTTTTGTTGTTTTGTGGGAAAATTATCTGATTTTTCCCAACAAGTTATGCTTTAATTAATTAGTTTACTTAAAATTTCCAATTTTAACCCTACTGTGATTACCTAGGCTAGGAGGTGGTATGATGAAGTCCTCTGATTGAATGGAATCTGTTTTTGCATTGTTGGTTTTTTTTTTTTTACAACATGGTTTCTTCTTACTCTCTTTAATTTGGACATATTTTCTCTCATATTTTCCAACACAGATATGCGATGTTTGAAAGGGCACCTTCACAACCTTCTCAGTGTTTATATGACTTCATTATAGTTTGTAGTTAACCCCAACACACTCTGTTGTAATGTTACAAAACCCTTGAGTCATATTAATTGAACTCACTTACATGATACTTTAGTTTACCAACCAAATATGCAATTAAAAGTATTTCCAGAGAACTGTCTCATACCCAAAATACTGCCACTGTTTTTATGTACTCAACATGACTGTTAGCTGTTTAAGTTGACAATTCCACATTTCAATTCTCAGACATACCACATCAGGTTGTCTCTTCTTCAACACCTAAGGAGGATGCAGGGATGTATTGGGGTTATAAAGTGCGATATGCTCCAAATATCAGTTCTGTGTTCAAGAATTGCCCATACAAGGTATTTAGATGTTGTGTCCAACCCCTTTTTGAGAAACAATGCTTAAATAGTTAATGCTTAACATCTCTTGTTTGATTAGGGAGGGTATGATCACTTGATTGGTACCTCCGAGCATGGTCTTGTAATGAAGTCCTCGGAGTTGACTCTCCCATCCTTCAGGTATGCTTCAATAGTGATTGGTGATTTATTCTTCAATGGATAATCAGAATGTTCCTAGACCAAAGATGATTTTTGGAAAGTACTTCTATCTCACCTCTTATCGAACTAGCAAATGTATATGCTTTGCGCGTATGTATTTCATTAGTTAATAATAAATATATATAAAAACAACAAATATTTGTGTGTATGTCATATTATTATGTAAGTTTAAATATAAACGTAATTGTTTTTAAGATAAAAAGTTTACTAAAGAGGAATATGATAACTCACCATTGCATAATAATTAAGGAGCAAAATTAAATTTAGTGAACAAAATTTCGCCATTGATATCAAAAGTCAATTATTTTCATGGTATTTATACATGAAAACACACTCTAAACAATAAGCTTAAGGAAAACAAACTACATTTTATATGAGCATAATAATATACACAACTATTTGGAACAAATTAACTATAACTGGAAGGATTATGGTAAAGTAGAAGATGGCAACTTGAAGTTGCTATGGAAGAAATTTGAAAGTCATCTACCAAGAGGTTAACAATACAATTGTTTAAATCGTGAAATAATACTTCTTTTTATAGAAGTATTTGTCTATATAATTCAGGAAAGGGAAAAAAACATGAACTACAAAAAGAAAACAATTTTTCAAGTACACAAAGAACTGTTTCCTTCACAACTTAAAACCTAGTGAGTTCTGCAACCAGGACCCTTTTCTTCAATCCTCGCTGATTGTTCTTGTTAGAGTGTCCAAGATTGTGTGAGGTTTATTGGTTGTCTCCTCTCGCCTCATTAGCTAGCTTTTGAAGTTGAGATTGGTTCAAGGTCTATATTTTTAACATGGTCTTTGATCTCTATTCTCAGTTTACCTAATATAGGTGGGAATCTTATGTTATGTGGTCCATATTCCAGATGTCCAGTCTTGGCGGGACGGGTTGTGTGTTTTAAGAGTGTCCAATGTTGCTTGAGGGCCTGGGTTGTTTGTGCGTGTTAAGAGTGCCAAATGTTGCTTGAGGGCATGGGTTGTTGTCGTCTCCTTATATGCCTTGGGCAATCTTCACCTCATGGGCTATAACTTTTAGGATGGAGTCAGGCACAAATTCATTTCTTTAACAGTTCATATATATCTTTGTGTTATGTGCATGTGCAATTTCGTTTCTTTAACATTCATATTGGTCTCTTGTTATACTAACACATTAAGTGCAGAATTGCTCAAGTTTTTTCTTATGTTGTTTTCTGAATGCTTTTCATGTAACTGGCTTATCACTTGATGTTATCATTGGGCTTATATTTGGTGTTTCATCTATTAATGTAGCTGAATTTGTCTTGGGTTATCTTAATCTTCAGGCACCTGCTAATTGCTTTTGGTGGACTTGCGGGGTTGGAAGAGTGTATAGAAGAAGACAATAACTTAAAGGTACTACATTAATGTGCATTTCTTTAATGTGGACTCGCCAAGGCTCCATGTGTTTAAACCTGTATCATGAAACCAAGTTTATTATAGGTTTACGTTGTTTAGATTTTTCTAAATGATATCCTTTTAACTTCTTTGTGAAATAGAAACATTCTCTCTGTTGGCAAGTGGTAGTTTCTGCGACTATCTCATAAGTGATGCTTCCTCTCATTTACTATCGGATCAACTTGGAACATGTATATAGAGTTAAGAGGCCATATTTGACCTGTATCACGAAATCAAGTATATATGTGTCTTGTCGGGGTAGAAGTAGATGAGATGCTGTTACTGACTTGATCTTCTACTGATTAGGTGAAAACTGCAAAGGAGGTATTTGATTTGTATTTGAATACATGTCCACATCAAGGAAGCAGGACGATTCGAACAGAGGTACTTATTCTGCCTTTTTTGTATGTGTATGTTGTCTCAAGTTTCTCCATCAGAGCTACTGTTTTGCCACCTGTGAGGTATTGACTAATTGTACTTCCAACCTTTTCCACAAATAGGAAGCCATCTTCATTTCTCTGCAATACTTACAAGAGCCAGTCAACCATGTCCTGCAGAAGATTTAGTACCTTGGAAGTTACCTACCACCTGAAGAACCCAGGATACATGATTAGTCTTCTGTATGACCTGTTCTACGCTCACATATTGAAGATATTTCAAAGCGAGGAAATCATGAGTTATTGCAGTTGGTGGTGGCTCCTCCTGGTTTAGGGAACTTGAGGTGATTTCACTATGAATTGGTAATGAATGCGTCAAGGCAAATTGACCAGACTGTATGTACTCTTCTGCTGGTGCTGCTATAAGTATCTGACAGTGGCAGCTCTATCGAAGTTCTTCCCTCCAGAGTTCCAACCTTTCACGAACATCAAGTAGGAAGGTCTTCAAATTCTGTTACTTGTCCTCACCACAGTTCACATTTTTAATTCATAGCTTCTTTTGTTTCCCTTTCCTGTACACCATTTTTGACATAAAAGTAACAAATGGTGAACATGATTTGAGGTTTGAACTTTTTGGAGTGTGGTAGGCTGGGTGTCAGTTGAACTGATTGACCTCTTTTTATTTTGTAGCTCTATTATTATAAACCTCCTGATAGGTTCCCTTCTATAATTCTTGTAACTTATAAAATGATGGGAATTTTGGTTCAATGGGAATTATCAAAGTGTCATAAATACTCCTTGTGTTAATCTGTTAAATGGTCACCCAAGTTCTGGGAATTGCTTTTAAATATCACTTCTATTTTATTTAGGACATAAATATCTTGCAACTACCATCATTTTCCTCTAAAAATACTGAACACTTCAAGTTGGGGAATGTTTCTAAGTTTTCCAATCCTATATTGGCTAGTTGGGATCATAAGATTCGAAAGCGGTTCAATTAAATTAAGACAGTTAAATTGAAATGAATGGAGTATTGTTTTAGTGGTATATAAAATAAAATTTTGGAAGTCATGTGGAGCTCAGCCTCGAGCTTGGTCCTCCTCCAATTTTGGGTAATCAATTATTAAGGCCAACACTGATTTAATTGGGTCTCATCAAATGAAACATTTTCTCTTCCGTGTTTTAACTCAAATCTCTCTTATATATACTGGTGGTTGATGGCTGACATAGCCTATGCTAGTAGTGATTACACAAGTATTTTACTCATCAAACTCTATACTACATATAATAGTTGTGAGATTTTCATGTTAATGACTACTACTGCTTGTCCATATTTTTAGGTTGTTTGAAGCTGAAGTAAGTGTTGCTTTTCTTCTTGATAGATGGCTATAACTAATATATGACAAAATTTGCTTCCAATGAAACGTTCAATTTTCTATTTCATCTTTCTGACAATACTTATTTTCCATGAAAGTATGAGATACAAGTTGTGAAATTTCATTACAGGTTGATCTAAAATCCAGGAAACACATATCACAGGGTTCATGGTAATGAATAAATACACTGACAAAGATTGATTAATACCGTCAAAAGAAAGAAAACGATAAGATTCTTCTTTCCACCTTGCTAATCAAATCTTTGATCGTTGCACTCAATTCAAACACTATCCTTATCCTTGCATCAGATCCTTGTTGTTTAAATTACTCCTCACAGGACAGAACTACAGCTTCTCCCTTTCTCCTTATTGACTCAAAAGCTTTAATATTGTTGTTCCTTTTCATTGATTTTTTATCTCCTCCTTTTGCGTATGATGTTGTTGGTAAGAAACAACCACTGTCGTCGCCATTGCCTTGGGTAGAAAAGTAAACTAGCATTTCAGTGGCTGTCGTATAATTTTTTAGAGATTGCGCTTCATCTTTATACTCATTCGATTTGGGAGTAATTCAAAGTTTGAAATTTTAGATACTTTTTTATTCATAAATAGAGGGATTATAGCATCATGGTAAAATAAAGATGGAATTACGCAATGGATAATCTATGTTCAAGTTAATTGAATTAAAATATATGAAGTATGTATATGATTTAAATTAGATAGAGTTTAACCTCCACTCTTTTAAAAACTTATGCCTTGGAAAAATGACAAATTTATGTTGCAACTCCTCCAATTAATAGTTCCAATTTTTGAGATTATGATTTGCATACACTGTAATATATAGAAAAATAATATCAACAATTTCAACATTATTAATCCAAAATTAAAATGTAAAATTTTATCTCGGGATAGTGATTCTTGGTCTTGTAATCAAATGATCTTTTATTAATCATATAGCTTTGTTTACACTCTTCTTAATTATATTATCAAATATTAATTTTTCTAATATTAAAAAAAATTTAAATCTTCTACATGTAGCTTTCTGACTTGATAATAAATTCATAGATAAAATATTTATAACGACAAAGTGATAGATTTTTTACTTTTTATATATAACACTTGTAAGCAAATTACTATATTATCTCAATTAAAATGACAAAATAGTATATATGAACTTTGATATATCAACAACATTATATTCTAATTTTGATTTATATTTGAATTTCGAATTAGTATAAACTGATTGGACATATGATTGGTGAAATCATATAGGATGAAAAACAATTCATACCAATTATAAGAACGTTCTCAACAAAGATAAACTTCAGAATAAATATGAATAGCAGAGTGGTATGATAAAAAAAACTGACACTGACAAGAAATGCATCAAGAGCAAAGCATTAAAATTGAATTATACACCTCTTAAGAAATTCACCAGTAAAAAATTAGCTAAAATGGATCATTAATCGATCCGCAAATTGAAGAAATATGTATATCTCGTTTTGCGCAACCTTCTCCCGCTAAATCTCACAATTCAAAACATTATTAAATTGTTAATTTGATAGTAAATTAGCAAGAAATGCATAATTTGAAGGTTAAATTCATACCTTACAAGAAAATCTTTTTAAAAAAAAATTGAATCGACTCAAATTGTAACCCCAAGTTATATATATTATGAGTCCAAAATTAAAAATGAGAATTTAAAATTTGCAAAGATAATTCCTCCTTCTCAAATACGAGAGACTGCTTATGATCACAAGACTTGGCGCATATCTGATTAATCGTATTCGAGCATCCCTCATGTGAACACAATGAACAATTCACCGTGATTTGAAATCTTATCTTCCTCTTCTCTATCACAATTCTCTCTCCACAATCGTGATTTTTGACTTGATTACTCTTCGCGAATGCGACTATGACACAATAGACACAAAGAAGAAAGGTATCTATAACAAAAACAACAAAATAAATAATCGTCAAATTTTATAAATTTTTTTGAATAGACCTACAAAATTTACTTGGAACCTCGTGAAAACAAATCAAATATGCAGACTAACTAAAAATTGTTAGGCGTGAATTGTGTATTGTAGAAAGAAAATAATTTTGTCAAAGGTTTTAATTGTTGACCCCACCTTAGCATGCTTTGTCTCTGCCTCACATTAACATGCTTTGTCTCTTGGCCCACCTTAGCATGTTTTGCCTCTTCATACTTTGCTATAAATAGGTCTTATGTATTCATTTGAAAGGACGAACAACTTAAGAGTAAAAAGGAACACACAGATACATTTTTCCTTTCTTATCTTCTCCGTTAATTTTCAGTTTTTATTCCCCCTTAAATTTATTCTAGTTAATTCTAGATTTATATTTCATAACACGTTATCAACACGAGGTTCTACCCAATCGAGGTTATTTTAAACAGGTAAAAGGGTAAGAATTTTATTAAAATGTCTAATATTTCAAAAGTTGAATTTACTATTCTTAGCATTTCTGGTAAAAATTATGCATCATGGACTCTTGGTGCTGAACTTCATTTAGTATCAATTGGTCTGGAAGACACCATAAAAGACGACAATAAAGCTTCCAGTCAGGACAGTGCCAAAGCCTTAATATTTCTCCGTCATCACATGGATGAGGGACTAAAAATGCAATATCTTAAGTTGAAAGGTCCCCTCACATTGTGAAATAATTTAAAAGAGAGATTTGACCACCTGAAGTTGGTTATTCTTCCACAGGCACGCCATGATTGGCTTTATTTAAGATTAATAGATTTTAAAAGTATTACTGAATATAACTCCGTTATGTTCAAAATAATATCACAGTTAACTTTATGCGGAGAAAAGGTGACGAAAAATGATAAACTTCAAAAAATATTTTCAACATTCCCTCCTGCAAGTATGCTCTTGCGGCAGCAATATCGGGAAATGAGTTTTAAAAGATATTGTGATTTACTTTCGCACCTTCTTATTGCTGAACAACATAACGACTTATTAATGAAAAATCATGAAAGTCGACCCGTTGGTTCGATGCCGCTCCCTAAAGTGAATCAGGCAAATCACCACCAATGAGAGAGAGGTCATGGCCCCAGTCGAGGTCGTGACCGTAGTCGTGGACGAAATTATAATCATGACGGTCGTGTTGCACCCAGAAATAATCAGCAATATAAAAGAAAGGGTGAAAAGCAGAAGGCGGCGTAAAAGAAAAGTTCGAAAGATGTATGCCATAGATGCGGAGGAATGGGGCACTGGTCCCGGACATGTCGATCATCCAAGCGTCTGGTTCAGCTCTATTAGGCATCCTTGAACAGGAAAGATGATAATCCAGAGACATTTTATCTCTAAAAATAATACTGAGACCACAAATAAAATAGGCGATAACACAGAACAGAAATTTATGTCTGAAGATAATGTTGAGCCCATGTTGTTGGATGATTTCATTAATCTCACAACAGGAAATATGATCAGTGATGAGTCTCCCATGATCTAGATAACTCTTTTTCTATTTGT
This sequence comes from Solanum virginianum, assembly GCA_000787875.1. NCBI lineage: Eukaryota > Viridiplantae > Streptophyta > Magnoliopsida > Solanales > Solanaceae > Solanum > Solanum virginianum. The sequence continues at coordinate 150,268 of DF358783.1, read as the reverse complement.
TTGTGTTTGTTGACGTATGTTGCTATGTCTATCTATTAAATATGTAATTGTTTTATTTAATGGTAATGTTTACTTTATTTTATCTTTGAAGAAGAAAAATGTATATGCCTCAAATTTTATTTGGATCAATAATCAACCGCAAGGATATCTGTGTAATTGACAGTGGTACGACTCATAGAATCTTTAAAGATGAGAAATAATTTTCTACCTTACTTAAAAGAAAGGCAAATATTACTATAATATCTGGCAATGCAAAAATAATTAAAGGCTCCGGAAGAGCTACTATATTTCTATCTAAGGGGACAAAAATTGTTATAGAAAATACATTATTTTCTTCTAAATCCCCTAGAAATCTACTAAATTTTAAAGATATCCGCAGAAATGGATATTATATTGAGATACTAAATGAAATAAATGTTGAATACCTTGGTATAACCAAAAGTGTTTTGGGACAGAAATATATTTTGAAAAAATTACCGACCTTATCACTTGGCCTATATTATGCAGAAATTATGTCAGTGAAGCACATTCGATTGTAAACCAAAAGTATACCGATTCAAAAACTTTTGTGCTATGACATGACCGAGTAGGTCATTCTGGATCAATAATGATGAGACGAATTCTTGAAATTTCAACTGGGCATCCATTAAAGAACCTGAAGATTCTTACTAATGATGAATTTTCATTTGTTGTTTGCTACCAAGGCAAATTAATTGCAGATCATCGACCCTGAAAGTCGACATCGAATCCTCGAGATTTTTGAAACGTATACATGGGGACATATGCGGACCTATTCGCCCACCTAGTTGAGTGTTTAGATATTTTATGGTCCTAATAGATGCATCATCAAGATGATCTCATGTGTGCCTTTTATCGTCCCGCAACTTGGCATTTGCGTGGCTACTGGTACAAATAATAAGATTAAGGGTGCAATTCCCAAATTATCCAATTAAAACTATTCGTCTAGATAATGCTGAAGAATTTACATCCCAAGCTTTTGATGATTACTACATATCAATTGGGATAACAATTATAGCTCATGTTCATACTCAAAATGGCCTTGCAGAGTCATTTATTAAGTGCCTACAATTGATAGCGAGACCACTACTTATGCAATCAAAATTACCCGCTACCGTGTGGGATCATGCTATCTTATATGCAACAGCCCTTGTACGTCTCAGACCGACTAGTTATAATAAATATTCTCTGTCACAATTAGTATTTGGTCATGAATCGAATATAGCCTATCTACGAATTTTTTATTGTGCAGTATATGTGCCTGTAGCACTACCGCAATGTACTAAGGTGGGCCCCAACGAAGGTTAGGTATATATGTTGGGTTTGACTCATCCTCTATAATTCGATACCTTGAACCGTTGACAGAGATTTATTTACTGCCAGATTTACAGATTGTCAATTTGATGAAATAATTTTCTCGTAATTAGGGGGAGAGAAAAAGGAATCCCAAAAAGAAATTGGAGAACTTGCGTGGAGAGTCTCATCTCTAGCTCATTTTGATCCATGTACGCGCTTATGTGAACAGGAGGTCCAGAAGATCATCCACTTGCAGACAATAGCAAATCAAATGTCAGATGCATTTACTGATTTGAAATGCAGATAACTAAGTCACATATCCCTGTAGTGAATGTGCCTATTCGGATTGATATCCCAAATGGACCATCTGCTAGTATCACAGCTTTTGAATACTAAACATGCTTGAAACGTGGTGGACCATTGAGTTCAAAGGATAAAAATCCTAGAAAAAGAATCATAAAGAATAATAAAGATGATACTACAAACGAACCTCCTAAAGAAGGTCAAGATTTGAAAGTTGTACCAATTATCCAACTAAGACAAAAATCACCCAAACGAACCTCCTAAAGAAGGTCAAGACTTGAGAAATCTTGATATTCCTGAAGAAATCAGTGAACTCGAGACTCAAGTGAATGAAGAACTTCCAATGAGTTTTGCTGATAATGAGATAAATTTAGATCGATCGAAAGTTACAGCGAATAATGTTTTTGCATATAATGTTGTACTTAACCTTATGCAAGAAAATGAGGATATTGAGCCTAAATCCATCGAAGAATGTCGACGTAGAGATGATTAGCCTAAATGGAAAGAAGTAATTCAATCTGAGTTGAATTCTCTCTCTAAGTGTGAGATATTTGGGCCTGTAGTCCAAACACCTAATGGTGTAAAACTAGTAGGCTATAAATGGGTTTTTGTGCAAAAGCGGAATGAGAGAAATGAAATTGTAAGATATAAAACATGCCTTGTCGCACAAGGCTTCTCTCAAAGACCCGGTGTCAACTATGAAGAAATATATTCACTTGTTATGGATGTAATAACTTATCGATATCTCATCAGTTTAGCTGTACATGAAAATCTTGAAATACATTTAATGGACGTAGTTACAACTTACCTATACGGTTCACTTGACAGTAAAATTTACATGAAAATTTCAGAAAGATTTAAATTGCCTGAAACATGTAATAAGTCTCGAGAAATATCCTCAGTCAAATTGCAAAGATCATTATACGATCTAAAACAATCAGGGCGTATGTGGTATAATCGTCTTAGTGAGTACTTGATAAATGAAGGATATATAAATGATGTCATTTATCCATATGTTTTTATTAAGAAATCAATAACAGATTTTGTAATACTCACTGTTTATGTTAATGATATAAATCTCATTGAAACCCCTGAAGAGGTCAAAAAGGCAATTGAATGTTTAAAGAGAGAATTTGAAATGAAGGATCTCGGAAAGACAAAACTTTATCTGTGTCTGCAAATTGAACATTTAGCAGATGGAATTTTTGTTCATCAATCTGCCTATACTGAGAAAATCTTAAAACTATTTTCTATGGACAAAGCACATCTGTTAAGTACTCCAATGGTTGTTAGATAGCTTGAAGCAAATAAAGATTCATTCTATCCTCCTGAAGAGGATGAAGGGCTTCTTGGCCCTGAAGTACCATATCTCAGTGTCATTGGAGCAATTATGTATCTTGCTAACTCAACTAGACCTGATATAACATTTCCTGTTAATTTTCTAGCAAAATACAGTTCTTCCCCAACACGAAAGCATTGGAACGGTATTAAGCATATTTTGCGATACCTGGAAGGTACAATTGATATGAGTTTGTTTTATACTAACAAAGGCTGTGCAGACCTTGTTGGTTATGCAGATGCAGGCTATTTATTAGATCCACACAAAGTTTGATCTCAAACAGGCTATTTGTTTACGTACGGAGGAACCGCTATATCATGGCGATCTACAAAGCAATATGTCATTGCTACTTCTTCAAATTATGCCGAAATAATAGCAATTCATAAAGCAAGTAGAGAATGTGTGTGGTTGAGATCGAGAAACACATTTCACCAAAATTATTTTTCACACATGATCTTTAGAAGAAAGGTGAAATTGATGTACAACAAATTTATTCAAGTGATAATCTTGTAGATTTATTTACTAAGGCATTATCAACGTCAACATTCGAGAAGTTAAGGTACAAATTTGGAATGCACCGTATCCAAAACATTAAATGAAGTTTTCGATAGGGGAGAAAAAAGTTGGTTGTACTCTTTTTTCCTTAGCCAAGGTTTTATCCCACTGGGTTTTTCTGGCAAGGTTTTTAACGAGGCAGCTAATGATGCATACAAGGTCACCTAGAACATTCCTTTTACATAAACAATTCAGGGGAGTGTTAGGCGTAAATGTGTATTGTAGAAAGGGAATAATTTCGTCAAAGGTTTTAACTGTTGGCCCCACCTTAGCATGCTTTGACTCTTCATACTTTGATATAAATAGGTCTTATATATTTATTTCAGAGGAAGAACAACTTAAGAGTAGAAAGGAACACACAGATATATTTTCTCTCTCTTATCTGTTAATTTTCAATTTTTATTCCCCTTAAATTTATTCTAATTAATTTTAATTTTATATTTCACAAGAAAAATCACACTTTGCACCCATTGGGATAATCAAATTAGCAACCGAGAGTCAACATCGTGTTGATTGAAAGTTGACTGCATTCAATCTTAACATCCTTAAAATCAAGAAATTCAGCCAATGACTCAAAATCACTCCAAAACACTTTGAAAGTTGTACCAATTATCCAACTAAGTCAAAAATCACCCTTCGAACCTAATGAGACTATTAAAAAATTTGAGTTTGAGCTCTTAACCTAGTATATTGTCTTTGGTCAAACTTTTCAACTTTCAAAATTGAAAAGTTTATTCAATAGCTATCTTATTACCTTGTGAAATCATGTCAATCATTTCTGCAGATCATAAATAATATACGGAAGCTACAGAAAGGACAAATATAAAATATGCACAAAAAACTCAAAAAATCATAAAATCTTTTTTCACAAAAAATTATACTATTCATGTATGGTAAAAATAATTTTTTATGTATATATAATAGATGTTGAACTCCCTTCAATTAGTTTATTTGTCTACTTATATTTCTTTTTTTAGTAAAGATTATTTTATAAAATTCTACCATTAGAAAAGCACTATTTCTGTATATCAAAATCATTTTTGACTTAATAGGTAATATACGAACATTTTAATACGTTGATATATTTTTTAATTTTTTCAATATTTAAAAATTAAAATAATAATAAATGACCGAGGATAATTTCCTATTCCAGCGCGGAAAAGGTTACATTACACTGGGAAAGCAGGGTTCTAATCCCCAAAAACCAAATCACCGGCGACCACCGTGTAAAGAGGATATGCCGGTATTCAAAACTCCGTTCAACGGTTACTCCGTAAAATTCAGCCCTTTTTACGAAAACCAAATCGCTGTCGCCACCGCCCAGAATTTCGGCATCCTTGGTAACGGCAGAGTTCACATTCTTCAGCTCACTCCGAACGGACCCATATCGGAAATTGCTGCTTATGACACAGCTGATGGAGTTTACGACGTTTGCTGGTCGGAAGCTCACGATTCCCTTGTAATCGCTGCAAGCGGCGATGGTTCTGTGAAACTCTACGACCTTTCTTTGCCTCCCACAAATAACCCGATTCGTTCTTTTAAGGAACATATACGGGAAGTTCAAGCCGTAGACTATAATACGGTGAGAAAAGATTCTTTCTTATCAGCTTCTTGGGATGATACCGTGAAGCTATGGACAGTCGATAGAAATGCTAGTGTAAGGACTTTTAACGAACATGCTTATTGTGTGTATTCCGCCGCTTGGAATCCAAGACATGCTGATATCTTTGCATCTGCTTCTGGGGATTGTACTACTCGCATCTGGGATGTCCGCCAACCAGGTTAGCTCCAAAATTTTCATTGATCTTCTCGTTCATATGGATGTATTTGGCTTTGAATACCTAAGAAAAGTGATTAATTTGACTAAGTTCTTGATTCAAATGATTGATTTGTTACTTGTTAAGAATCTTACTATGCTTTTGGTGATGGACTTGGAGATTAAGCTAGGGAGGAAGAAGAAAAAAATTTATATGTCCGGCGAAAGACTAAATTGAGTGGTTTTACTTTCAAAAAGGTGTGGGGATATGTTGTTTCTTGAGAGTAATAACAATGGCCGCCATATTCATTAAAATGATTTTGTTCTATAGCTGGTAGAGAAGAACTAGTTGAGTTATTGCAAGATCATAATTTGAGTGCCAAAGTTCGTAAGAAGTTGATTGATCTACAGATTTTAATCATTGAAGGGAAAAGTCTAGCCACACCCAATTGTGTTTCTGTCTGGATGAGTATTCATTTAAATCATTGTAATTTCAACTCATATAATTCATGATTTGTGAAGGTTCTACCATGATTCTGCCTGCACACGAGTTTGAGATCCTCACATGTGATTGGAATAAGTATGACGATTGTATCATTGCAACTGCATCAGTTGATAAGTCAATCAAGGTTTGGGATGTTAGGAACTACAGAGTGCCAATAGCAGTACTTAATGGGCATGGATATGCAGTGAGGAAAGTGAGGTTTTCACCACATAGAGCAAGTGCAATGGTTTCTTGTTCATATGACATGACTGTTTGCATGTGGGATTACATGGTGGAAGATGCACTTATTGGGAGGTATGATCATCACACAGAGTTTGCTGTAGGAGTTGATATGAGCGTTCTCGTTGAAGGTCTATTGGCTAGTACAGGATGGGATGAACTTGTTTATGTTTGGCAACATGGAATGGACCCTAGAGCTCCTTGAAAATGGAAGTCAAACTTTTTCTTCTTTCTGCTTTTATGTACTTTATGCTAAGCGAGGAAGTGATAAATTGTTTATGTTTAGCAACATGGAATGGACTCTAAAGATACTTGACAAAGGGAAGTCAACTTTTTCTTCAGTTACTTTTGTACTTTAGTTTAAGAGAGGAAGTAATAAGCATATCTTTTTTAGTCTCTTGTGATGTCTTCTGTTGAAGTTGTAAAATAATTTGAAGTTTCATTGTATTTTAAGATTTTGGTAAAACCTTGATAAATAACATTTATGCCAAACAACTTCGATATTTCAGAAAATATGCACTATATTCAATCCCTTTGGGATCTGTATTGCTTTTTGGAATGTCAGTTCTCTGAATTTCTTTAATATTATTCAGAATTTTATGAAGGGCAGTGGGTCGGGTAAGGGTTGAAAAGAAGGCAATATACTTCATTCTCACTCTTCAACATGCTGTCTTACTTTGTGTAACGCTCATGTTGTTGCTACTTTTGTCCATGCAGTATAGCTGTTGTTATCATGACTTGTGTAATTAATTCTGTCAAGAATTGCCTACACATTGCATGTTACTAAGCATATGTATGCAAATGGAATAAGAATCTCTTTTGCTGACTTTGCAACAGTAATACAATTGGAGCTACTCTCATATTTTTCTGTTTCGTATTCTCGAGATTGGGTGTGTTGAAATAATCTGTAATTGGCGCTGACTATAATTTTAGAAAAAGAAACAAAAATAATGAAAGTCAAATACTCTTCTTCAAATTCTACATTACATACTATCTTTACAAGATGCTGGGAATCCTTTGTACAACATAGTATGTGGCCTTTAGTTACAAAAAAGGTAGTATGTGGATTTTTCCTGGAACGTGATTGGCTTGTCGGGAAATTTATGATGCTCCCTCTGTTATCGTTGTGTTAATGAAATATTGGTAAGATGGGCTTAGATATGAAGGAGAATAACTTGAGCTGGAAAGAAGTTTGAAGATATTGGTAAAATGGTATTAAGATATGAGTTATGAGAAAGAAAACAGATAGAACATGTATGAAATCAGGTATTGTTATTATTTTTCCATTTATTGATTTTCATTTGCTTTGAAAAGGTAGAACTTTACCATTCCCAAGCTCTTTTTCTTTTCATAATATAAAGTTCTCTAGAAAAGTAGGATCATGGACCACCAATGTAGTTTGGTCACCAGCTTAATGTGAAGCCCAGTGTAGATTTTCTGTCTCTCTTTAAGGGATGTGAAGCTGAATATAGATTCTTTATCACTGTTAAAGGAACACCTGCCAGATGTTCAATCATGAAGTTGGAGCAATGATCGAATTGGGACTTCTGCATGCAGTGTCCATTGCTCTTTCCTTTACCCTTTGTTTTTTCAAAGGCTGTTTCTGCTTCTCTATTTGCATACTTGCAGAGAAGATGGTGTCTCAGTTGAAAACTAAATGTTCTATTCGTCATAAATAACATGTTGGAATTGTATTTCCTCTTCGAGTAAACTACTAGTGCTGCATCCCAAAAGCATTTGCTGATGTCAATAGTCTTGACAAACAAGAGTTGATCTTGTATAAGAAAAAGATTAACAAGAAATTGAACTATTGCTGGTATATTTTATTGCTAGCACTGTGCAGCCCGTTGCAGTTGATCAAGTCATTGACCCAGGAATAAGGGTGACATTATCCATGGAAGCAGAGGGAGAAACTTGGATGCAGGTTTTTACCAGAATTATGACTTCTATAGCTGTATATCTTGCTTTCTTCTCAGCAGTACTTATGTCTTAATTAATTTTTACATTAATATCCAATTTTAACCCTATTGTGACTATCCAGGGCTAGGATATTGGTGAAGTCATCTGATAGAATGAACTATGTTTTTGCATCGTTGATACTTTTTCTACATACATGTTTTCTCCTCACTCTTTAATTTGGACATTTTTTCTCTCATTTTTTCCAGCACAGATATGTGATATTTGGAAGTGCACCTTCTCAATGTTTTTAGACTTGAATATAGTTTGTAGTTAACCCCAACACAATGTAATAACGTTACAATTCCTTGAGTTCTCATATTTATTGAACAATTATACTTTAGTTAACCAATCAAAGACGCAAATAGTAATATTTCCAGAGAACCGTGTCATACCCAAAATACTGCCATAAGAACAATTTTTATCTACTTAACATGACGTTGCTCGGAGTCTCCAAAAATGTTGGCGCACCCGTGTCGGATCCTTCAAAAATGCACTATTTTTGGAGGATCTGATGCACACCTGTTGACATTTTTGAAGAGTCCGAGCAACAAAGAACATGACTATTACCTGTTTATGTTCACAATTCCACATTTCAATTCTCAGGCATACCACCTTTATCTTTCTTTTTGGGATCCCAGAGGTGGCATTGATTCCCCTATTTGTATTTGATCAAGTTTCATCGTCCTCATCAAGTTGTCTCTTATTCAACACCTAGGGAAGATGCAGGGATGTATTGGGGTTATAAAGTTCGATATGCTCCAAATATTGGTTCTGTATTCAAGAATTGCCTATACAAGGTATTTGGGTTTTTGCGTTCATCCCCTTTTTGAGAAGCAATGCATAAATAGTTGATGTGTAACATTTCTTGTTTGGTTAGGGAGGGTATGATCACTTGATTGGTACCTCCAAGCATGGTCCTGTAATCAAGCCCTCGGATTTGACTCACCCATCATTCAGGTATGCTTCAATAGCCGTCGATGATATTTGTGTGTGCAAGTACTCACCCTGTTATTGTTCTGCAATGGATAATCAGAATGTTCCTAGACCGAAGATTTTTAGAAAGCACTTCCATCTCATCTTTTATCAAATAATGCTAATTTAAGTGCATTTTGGCCATGTGGAAATCCAAGCCATTTCATAGCAACGACTTCCAGGGAAAGAAAGTGAGAACCTATAACTCCACTTTTTGGACTTGATAGCGGAGCAAACTTCTAACAGTGCCATCTGTGTTATGCTGAATTTTTCACTGGAGGATATCTAGTACTGCAGTATGTAGGTTTGGGCTTTTTTTCTCACTCAAACAGGTCTGCCATATTGAGTTTCTTAAATCAAGTCATAAACCCAAATCTTTTCTATTAAAATTCATCCTCTTCTATTTCTCTATTTATATGTTCCCTTTTTTGGGGGCTATCAATTCACAACTTAAAACCAAGTGAGGTTTAAAACCAGGACCCTTTTCTTCAAACTTGGCTAATTGTTCTTGTTGCAGTGGCCAAGATCGTGTGAGGTTTACAGGTGGTTGCCTTCTCTCACCTCATTGAGCTAACTTTTGGAGTTGAGATAGGTTCAAGGTCTATACTTTTACATGGTATCAGTGTCAGATTCTGTAACACCCCGTGAAATTTACAAAAACGCCCCTAAAATTCATCATGCACATAACGAGTCTTCGAAAGCTCCAATGGGAAATTCAAGACCGGATTTGCGATCAGCGCGGAAAATTGAGTCAGAAAATGGTCTCGACCCGATTTAAAGCAACCGGGTCGGATTATGAAATGGCCCATTTTGGGCCAGAAACAGTAGCAAATCCGCGCCGCGCGTCGCGGAAATGCACTTATGTTTTTTTATTTCGTTGATTATTTTCGAGGGGAATTGGTTTTCCGAAATAGTTTACAAAAATGAACTGGTGCACGCCCCTTCCGCGACGCACACCAGTGTCCAGTTTTTATGTTTTTTTCTTTTAACTTCGGGAAGGGCATTTTTGTCCTTCCCAACATATTCTTAAGTCCCAAAATCGTATATTTAAGGCTTATTTCATACGAAAGGGTTTCAAAACCCATTTTTTTCTAAATTTCTATGAGAATTCTGAGAGGGGAGAAGAACAGAGAGGTGAGGGTTTCCTTTGAGGCTTCAAATTCCTTGAAGATTTGTGCAACTTTCAAATTCCAGATATGTGAAGGCTACCCAAAACACGGAGTCATTCTTCCATGTACCCCAATGTATAAATTAGATTGGTAGTTGATAGATGATAGGTTATGGGTTGAGATTTTTAAAGAATTTCTTGATATTTATTGTTAATTCTTATATATTGTCTTAAATTGATGATCATCACATTTTAACTTACTGTTTACATGTATTATTGACTGATTACTAATTCTTCCATGTGAGGAAGATCGCTTCCGAAGCCATATCCAGCATCGCCTAACTGAACTTGAAGGTAATTGTAGCTTAGACTGATGGCTCCCCCAGATCCCTTTGATATGGTTCTGTGAATACTCAGGCTGTTTTGAGCAAGATGTGCAGATTTTTAGAAAGGTTTTTGCCTTACATTTTGATATTGGAGAACTTGAGGTACTGAGCCTTTTGCTAGTGGTGTAATGTTAGCTTTATTCAAATGCTTGGTTTGTATCCTTCATTTAGTAGATATATCCTTTAGATTTGATTTTGTCATGACACTCATCAGACTCGATCTGTTTAGATTGTGAGAAGGTCTCTCTCTATCTCTCTGTGTGTGTGTGTATATACACAGACACAAAACAACAAGAACAACAACATACCTAGTGGAATCCCACAAGTGGGAGTCTGGGAAGGGTAAAATGTACACAGACCTTACCACTACCTCATAGAGATTGAGAGGCTGTTTTCGAAAAACCCTCGTCTCAAAATATCAAGCCCCATATATATATCGTCTTGCTAATTACTATTGCAAGGAAGTGAATTAAGAAAGGAGAATGTTTTGTAGGATAAAGAGGCTATTTTTGATAGATCCTCTGTTTTGTGTTGTGAAAGGCGATCACCTTGTTGCCAATGGCGAGAGGCGAGGCAAGGCGACCCTTCATCACCTTTTAGCTTTGTGGCGAGGCGATCTTCAAAAGGCGACGCCATAGCGACAATGGAGACAAAAGGCGAGAGGCAACAAAGGCGATAAAGGGTCATGCATGAAAATTAAACTTAGTGGGCTTAATCATTTACTTGAAAATTTGTGAATCAAGAGGGTCATGCATGATCATGGGAAAATTATGCTTATTTAAAACATGCATTAACAGCCCAGACATCATCATTTAAAACCTTCATCATTGGGGTCATTACCATAAATTCAAAAACTCATGTAAGTACTTAGCAAGAAATAGTATGATAATATCTAATGCAAAATATGTCATAATACATCATGAAATTATTATTACCATGCATGGTATATAATCATATTATCATATATTATTAAAAATGGGAAGCTTCAACTTTCAAAATTGGATTACCATTTTACCCCACCTTTAAAAAAAAGAGATGCAAATTATGTATTTAATACTTAAGAAAATAATAATTAAATATTTAAATGACACAAATTATGTATTTAATTATTAAATGAAATAATAATAAAATGTTTAAACTCTTGAAATGGTCAGGCAAGTAATAATGAGCCAATAAAATAATAGATTAGTGCATTTACACCTTAATTAGCAATTAGCATTGGAGTTATGTTTTACAATGCAACGTCTTAAACTGATGTCTATATTTTATGGTTTAATCACATTTTTTCAGCAACCAAACAACTTTCAGAACCGTATGTTGAACATCTTTCAGTTAGCTTTTCTTTAAATTTGTTTCTAAGCATTAATTGAATTGAATGGTGCAATTACAAAGAAAGAACTCATGATGGTTGAACTTTTTTCAGTTACAAATATAAATGGTTTGATCCCTGGAAGTTGTATGGTTGCTCAAAAATGTGATTAAACCTCAACATAACAGTCGTCTGTTTATTTCCTGTACTAATTTCTTCATTATTGGAAAATTGTTCCATATAAATCACCTAAATAGGATTCTTATTTCTCATGAAACTGTTTCTGTTTTTTCTCCTACAATCAACTATAACATTGCCAAGTTTGCAATTTTCTATCTTCTCTATCTTAAGTCTCTTTGTTTCTCCTTTATTGATTAAGTTTGCAAAAGTTATAGTAGTTCCTCCAATAACTGGAGTACAATTAGGATGATGTATTGTCATCAGGTTTAGCATCTAATAGACAAGGTTAAGAGGAAACATAGAAGAGCAGGTAAAGAAAAGAGCTACATGATCAAAGTTTTATTTATTTCACATCTTCTCCGTAAAGAAGAACGATCTTACAACAGTAAACAAAGAATTAGAAAGATTTGCTTTATCATGATACAATCTCATCCATATATTTCTCATGATCCTCTCTCTAACAAAGAATTGACTTACGATAGCAAATTAAGAATTCAAAATTTGTCAGGATAAAGACTTAATCAACTAGAAGAGAGCCAAGGATTTCGTGCTACATAAGTGTAACCTTGAACACGTGACACACGTGCAACGCACGTATCCAAAACTAGTATAATTAAAAGTGGGAACAAAAAAGTTAAAAGTTAAAATACGAAAATACCCTCATAAAGTTAAGTTATTACAACAATACCATTAAAAAAATTTTTTATAAAATCTTAGCTCATATTTAATTATTTATTCAATTGTTACTCTTCATATTCTTAACTCTTATACTTTTCATATTCTTCATAACCTCCAACTAGTTAATTTAAAGCTTTAAGATATCTTTTGATATTCCCCCAATTTTATCTATAAATTCATCTTTTTGTTTCATAGGATTCTCACCTCGGACATTCTTTGCATTTTATAGTTAAAATAGTGAAGCACTTAGCACTATTGTATTATTTGTTTTATGCTTTAGTTCGTGATGTAGAAGATTCTTGAAATTTTATTGGCTGGAGAGAAGATATCGACAAGAACACCAAAATTATGTATTGATTCTAAATATTTCTTTTTCCCATATATTATTATGATAAAGTCCTACAAGCGATATATATGTTGAAATTTTTTCTTCTCGAAGATATCGACAAGAACACTAAAATTATGTATTGATTCTATATATTTCTTTTTTTCATATGTTGTTATGATTAAAGTCTTACGAACGATATATATATGTTGAAATTTTTTTCGCTATTTTTTTTGTTTTCTCTTTATTAGACTTATTTAATTTAGTTTTTCATAAATTTTTGATTGTCGTAAGTTTTTTATTTGGACTCAAATTAGAATTAGTCATTTGTGACTTCATTGAAAGTTAGTTAAATACTAACCAAAGTTCAAACCACGCATGTTTTCATAAAATTTTAATCATTCTAATAGATTTATAAAATTTATAAAAATTTACATGGGATACACATGCAAGGCACGTGTCCAGAAACTAGTATTTAAAGAAACTTAAAGAAAAAGGTAAAAACTTTGAGAAGGGGCTTTGTGGGTGAAAGGAACCCACAAATCAACTCACATACCTTAGTTGGAGCCTAAGAAGAAGGAACTTGCTATTATTGAGAAGGATATCCTTGAAACCATAGCTTTCTTGTCTTGTTTCTAGAGAGAGTAATTGCCTTAGGATTTTTGATAAAGTGGAAGAATGAAAGGAATGAGGGTTCTTTGGGCTTTTAGGTCTGATTAGGAGCTTAAAAGATCATAAAAATGATGTAGTTTCTATTTAGGATTGGCCAAAAGAATGAAAATGCCCTTCATTAAACTGTAGGACACGAACCACGAGACTCCAATTACGGGGTTGTGGATTGAACCACGAGTCGTGGTTCATGTCATCATATTCTCCCTTTTCAATCCTCAAAGACTAGTTACCAACCCTTCAAACCACAACACCTTTCCACAGGTCGTACACCAATCCACGAGTCATAGATGATCTCGTGGAATCTTTTCACTCTTAGTGAAATTTTTATTCTCAGGGACCCCATTCACGAAGGCCAACTATGGACTGTAAACAAGACTAAGTTGGTTGTTTTGTTGGTCATGGGTTACCTTCTAGATACTCCAAATTTTCTTTTTATCTGGAACTCACTCATATAACTTGATCGAGGGTCCGTGTTTCCTTCCATGGGTCGTAGATGGTCCTCATGGTATGACTCTTGAACTTTTCAATCCAACATTTTTTGCCTTTTTTAGACTCCTAACTTGAGGGTCCTTATAATATCTCCCCCATGGGAATATCCATACCTGAATGTAGTTAGCTATAAAGAGTTAAACATCAGCTAACAACCCAACATGCATGTAAAATGCAATCTGAACAACCTTTTATGAAGTTTTTAAATCCATACTTAAAATGTGTCTTAAAACAGTCCATCAACATAAATATAAGTGTATGCATCATGCAAAAATTGAAATATAAGAAATTGGGGATTTTGGGCAAGAATAACTTAATACCTTAGGCTTGAGTAGAGTGGAAAAGATATAGATAGTGTTTCATCATTTTTTTTTCGCTTTCCATGTCGCACTTTCAACTTGTTGATTCCTCTAAAGCACTTTAACGAATGCAACTTCTTTGTTCCCTAGCCTCTTTACTTGTCGGTCTAATATTTCAATCGGTATCTATTCATAACTCAAATTTTTCTCAATGTTCACCTCTTCCGATTGGACTATAGAGTTTGCATCGCTTGTGAACTTCCTCAACATTGATACATGAAAAATTGGATGAATCAAATTCATTTCTATAGGTAACTCTAACTCATATGTCACCTTGCCAAATCGTTTCACCACCTTGTAAGGCCTTACATATCTAGGGCTTAGTTTTCCTTTCTTGCCAAATTAGACACACCTTTCATGGGAGACATTTTCAAATAGACCCAATCACCAATGTCGAACACAAGGTCCCTTCTCATCACATCGGGGTAGGACTTTTGCCAACTTTGAGCAGTTTTCAATTTCTCCCTTATGATTCTTACCTTTTCCATTGCGTCCATGACTAAGTCCGACCTTAGGAAAGTCATCTCACTAACTTCAAACTACTCAATAAGTGATCTACACTTTCTACCATATAAAGCCTCAATTGGTGTCATCTCAATACTTGAATGGAAGCTATTATTATAGGCAAACTCGATAAGAGGTAAGTGATCATCCCAACTTCTCTTGAACTCCAACGCGCAAGCTCTCAACTATCCTCTAATGTTTGAATCGTTCTCTCTGCTTGCCCATTAATTTGGGGATGGAAGGTGGTACTCAATTTCACCTTAGCACCAAGACCCATTTGAAAATATTTCCAAAAGTAAAAGGTAAATTAGGCTCCACGATATGATATAATGGACAATGGAATCCTATGTAACCTCACCAACTCCCAGATATACAATTTAACATATTCTTCGACACTAAATGTTGTTTTGACAGATAGAAAGTGAGCCGACTTTGTCATTTTATTCACTATTACCCATATGGAATCATAGTACTTTTTGATCTTAGACAACCCTGCTACAAAGTCCATATTGACTTCTTCCCACTTTCAAGTTGGAATATCAATATCTTAAGCTACGTCACCCGGTCTTTGATGCTCAACAATGATTTGTTGACAATTAAAACATTCTGACACAAATTTAACAATGTCCTTTTTCATTTCGTTCCACCAATAAACTTCTCTCAGATCTCTATACATCTTTGTGGAATTGAGATGAATAGAATAGGAAAAGTTGTAAGCTTCTTGCATTATCAACCTATTCAACTCACTATCGTTTGGCACACACGATCTCCTTTGGTAACAAAATACTCCATCTCTCCTTTATGAGAAAACCTGTACCTTTCTTTCTTTCACCAAGGTCTTCAACTCAACCAAGGTGGGATCAAGATCTTCCTTGGACTTAACATCCTTAGACAAAGAAGATTTGGATAAATGTAGTACCATCACACCACTACCACCAAATTCATTCAACTTTATTTCTAATCTAGTCAACCTGTGGACTTCTTTGGGTAACTCCCTTTTTCCATCACTTTTTATGTGGGATGCACTACCCATGGAGACTTTCCTAAGAGCATCCGCCATAACATTGGCTTTGCCTAGGTGGTACTTTATACCCATATCATTGTCTTAGAGAAGCTCTAACCATCTTCGTTGTCTTAGGTTGAGATCTCTATGGGTGAACACATGTTGAAGGCTTTTGTGATCGGTGAAGACATCCACATGAACCCCGTAAAAGTAGTGACGTCAAATTTTCAATGCAAATACGTCGGTCGCGAGTTCAAGATCATGTGTTGGGTAGTTTTTCTCATGCACCTTCAATTGCCTTAAGGCATAAGCAATTACCTTATCATATTGCATCGACACATACCCTGAGCTAATTCTTGAGGCATCACAATAAACAACAAATTGCCTCACATTGATGATATTTTTTACAAGTTTCAGAGTGTGTCAATATTCTCCAAGATTGTTTTGAGGTCTGGCTATCATCAGAAGTTGGCCGATCCTTCAAGCTTTGGAAACTTTTCTCGCATTCATCGGTTCACACAAACTTCTTCTTCTTTTGAGTCAACTTGGTAAATAAAGACGAGATGGAGGAAAAATCATCAACAAACCTCCTGTAATATCCGACAAGGACCAAGAAACTCCTAATGCCCGTAGGAGTTAATGGCCTTCGCCAATTTCTTACCATTTTCATCTTTTTAGGGTCAACCTTGATGCCATCACTCCATACCACATACGCAAGGAAGGCAACCTCACTTAACTAAAATTCACACTTGTCAAATTTTGCAAAAAGCCTTTGCTCCCTCAAGGTTTGTAACACCACGTTCAAGTTCTCCATGTGTTCTTCCACACTCTGGGAGTAGATTAGCATATCATTGATGAATATTACTACGAAGATATTGAGGTAGGGCTTGAACACTTATTCATCAGGTATCTGAAGATCGTTGGTGAATTAGTGAGACCAAAAGATATAACCACAAATTCAAAATGACCATACAAGTCTAGAAAGTCGTCTTAGAAACATCACTCTCCCACACCCTTAGTTGGTAACCTCAAATCAATCTTGAAAAAAATGCTTACCTCCTTGTAATTGATCAAACAAGTCATCTATTCTTGGGAATGGGTACTTGTTCTTAATACTGACCTAGCTGAGTTGTTGATAGTTGATACATATTTAGAGTGACTCATCTTTCTTTTTCACAAATAAGACCATAGCACCCTATGGAGACTTACAAGGTCTAATGAAACCCTTTTTCTAACATATTCTTCAATTGTTATTTTAGCTTATTCAACTCCACCGAAGCCGTTCTACAAGGGGGAATAGATAGAGGCTGAGTTTCGCATAGGAGATCTATGACAAAATTGATTTCTCTTTCAAGAGGAACACCCGGTAACTCATCTGGAAAGACATCAGGGAACTCATTTACAATAGGAACCGACTCAAGAGAGGGAACTTTGGAAGTGACATCTCTAACCCTCACTCGATGATATATGTACTCCTTAGAGATCACTTCTTTTTCACGGTTAACAAACTCCCAGCCCACACAATTTCTTGAATTAACTTGTTAATTCTCCCTATGTGTTTCACAAATATTGTAAATTCATCATCTTCAACATTAGATTTTGGTGAGAGATTAACCAAATTGTCAATCATAGCTTTCACCCTATCCTTCTGTTGCTTTATGAAGATTCGTCTATGTGTCCTTATCAATATTATAATTTTCTATAATACATACAAAAAATGATTAGGACTAACCACATATAAAAAATATTATACAATAATTTTGTATGAGAGAACTTATAAGGGTTAACCAAAGAAAATCGATCTACCATCTAAGCCTATGCTAATTTGATGCCTAAAAGAAAATAAAAGAACTGAACAAAATTTTCCTTTTTTTTTTTTTTGTAACTCCAGAAAGGAAAAATATATTAGAAACCAGCATATGAATATTCACAGCACTAGCCAACATATGAATATTCACAGCACTTTCATCTATAATAGATGACATGATATTCCAAATAAAGGTTCAGTCTACTCATTCCTTAATTATTTTAATGTCAAAAATAAAATCCAATAAACAAAGAAACTCTCGAGCAAAGAAAATTTATGCACCGCTAGCTCATATCTCTATGCCATGAGCAAAAACCTTTTCAAAGAAAAAATAATTGCACATCTTTTATGGCGGCAACCACAATTTTTTTTAAAAAAAAAATATTAATTAATCGAAAATTGTAGCAATAAGAATATCTCATACAACTAAAACGTCTCTTTACTTTTCAGAGACCAATATAAAAAAAAAACTTTTTTTTTATTCACTAAAAATAAGTAACTGTTCCATAATAGTTGATACCCCAAAAATTAATACCAATGAAAACTCTGGTACAAACAATTCCATGTTGATAACAATCAACTGTATGTCATGATTAAAAAATGGTAGTTCAAAAACAAAGAATCACAATCTCTTACTAAAGTGGGAAGTAGTCGGTTATTTCAGAAAAATATAAACAAAGAACAATAATAAACAATTTTGGTTTGTCATAAATCACCGATCAATCAACAGATAAAGGAAAAATCATTTTGGCAACAACAATCAATTTCAAAATTATTCCATTTGAATGTAACCATATAATCACAATCAATTTATCAAGATTGTCGCAGAATTAGGATGCAAGACAGCGACTAGTAAATAATATATAATTCTATGCTCGGATACCAATGAAGAATTTAAATAACAAGCACACAGTCTGCGAGATCATTGAATTTGTTTTACTAATTAGAAAGTGCAATCACATACAAAGACGAACTACATTATATAAAGTCATATTATATAATCGCATACCTGCCACAGTCGTTCACTTTTCAAACAAGAAATCTACATCAGAATCTTTTGTTGAACTTTGTGGGAATTGAAGAAGGAGAAGAAAGAAAAGTTTTTTCTTTTTTGTTTCTTTTACAGGAAAAAGTTGTGTTTTCAAATAGTGGCGTCTCTTTTCTATTATTAATAAATAAACAAATATAATAAAAATATATTATTTAAATATTAATATGGATATGAGTTGACTCACATGGGTGACCCAATCCAATTTCCTTCAAAAGAAATGATTTAGATCCAATAAAAAATTATCAAATCAAAATATTTTGACTATCTTATTAAAAGGGAGAAAAAAATAAAAAAGAATAGACAAAAGACAGAAAATAACATTTAAAGAAATACTGATAGAGATAAATTTTTAAGAGTGTTTTTGCTTCTCTGTCTCTTTAAAATTAGTGATTTATACTCGTTATGCTACATAGGATTTGAATGTTTAATTTATGTTATTTCATTTTGAATCAGAATAAGAGAGTGGAGGGTGGGGGGTCACGGTAATAGGACCCATATATTTCAAAAATAAAATTTATTTTGGAGAAAAGGGTGGGGGTTAATTATGTACTCCCTTTATTCCTTTTTATATATCGTTCTATGTTTTTTAATATATGTTATTTTATAATATCAATGCATAAATTATATTTTTTTATCTATTTAGCTCTTGATAGTTAATGACTTTGAAAATAACTCTTTGACCAACTAAAAAGACAATTAATATACATTGTAACTTGATACATTAATTAATTACTCTCATGGTTTCACCATTACACTATTTTGAAAAAAATTATTTCAACAAGCAAAATAAAAATAATAGATGGATAAAAGATGTTGAAAATTAACGCTTCAACAAATTTTATGAAGGAAGAAAAGATTTAAAGGATATAAAGAAAGCAGAAGCAGAAAGCAAGAAACAAGTGATTATCCCACTTTCTATGATGAAGATTTCTTTTCATCTAATCTTTCATGCTTCTACATTACATTGTTTTTAAACTTTGGCAATTCATTCCGAATACAATATGAAAAATAGTAACTCATATAAGGAATTATAAAATTGAATGAAGAGAAAAGTTGATAGATTATATTTACTAGAGTAGAACTTGATATATTGCATTCAAGCCATTACTTGACAAAGCCAAAAAATAACACAAAACAGGGCACAACCCACTTGATAATAAACTAATCAACCTGATTAGTCGAATGTCAAATCACAATGAATATGTGTTGAGGCATTATCCTGCTAGGCGAATAACTTTTTCAATAAGAAATGACCTTAGAATATCTCTGGTTATCAAAATTTGTATTCGACTCTTCTTCAATTATGCGGAATGAGATGGTGAAGTAGAACTAAAATACATGTCGATAGTCATGTCTGAAACAATATTAAGATCAAGAATTTGTCCTCCAATTTCATAGGATGATGTCATGTTTGCTTTAAGAATTAATTAAAAAAAAATTACATAACAAAACAGAAAAATTTTGAATTTTCAGATTTTATTGAAAAAATTTGGCTCTAAATTTTCAGATTTTATTTTAAAATTTTGACTCTAAATGCATTTCAACATTTGAAATCTAGCACATTTAGTATCATTAATTGTAAATTTACCTTTTTTCTTAATGCAAGCATCATTAGAAAAGATACATGTAAAAGGGAACGGAGGGAGTATTTCTCATTCATTAAGACAAAATCTAAAGTAATTATCCAATGTGTTAATTTTTTCCATTTTTGATCTGACGTTAGTGTTTCAGTCAACATTCAATGTTGACGTCAACGTGACATTAACATTTTAGTCTTTTTGTCTTATCCAAACAAAGATTTTAGCCCTTTTTTCTTTATTTTTGATTTCTTTATATAGTTATTTTTTCAAAAAAAAAAATAAAATAGATACAATATCTTCCCATTTGTAGTTTGTAGACTAATAAAATATAATAAAAATTAATTTTAAAAAATACTAAAATCACTAAATTATTTATTAAAAAAATTAAATTAATAGAAGAGATATTGTCATAAAATTCTACTTCTTTTGTAAAAAAAATAATGTTATATTTAAATTATACATAATTCGTATACTTTATCTTCTCTTTATTTCCCTTTTACTTTACCTCCTTTTTAAATTTTATTTTCTTTCAATTGTTTTTTTTTTTTTCAAATCTAATTACACATCTTTTGGCTCCTTTATTTTATTTTTAAAGTTTTATATTCTTTTCTGCACCAACAAACAGATAACTGATATAATAATTTTTTTTTATGTTTTATATTAGTTGGCAAAAAAATAACTTATTCAGACATATAGCGATGTGTAACATATACTAATAAGATATTATATAATGAATTTATTTCACAAAAGTATTATTCATTTTTTTTAATGATAATCACATACTGTTCTCAGTATACCAATAAAGAAGCATAGAGGACTGATCATTCATTCATTAAAGAAAAATGCCCAACTCTCACTATCAACTTGATATACTAATACTAATACTAACATGGTTTTATAGATACCTAGATTATCTTTTCAAACAAAAATAAAAGTAACTTAATCCTCTATAATAGTCATGCAATATATATTATCTATCATATATTGACACAGTATTATGAATGTCTGATTTATATGATATATTATATATGACACAGTACCATAGAGAGTTGATTCATTTTTTCAAAAAGAACTCACTCATCTATAATACCACGTGATATATATCAAATACTAATAAAATATCATAAAATCTGGGTCACTCGTTAAAAAATTACTTCTCAATCTTATTGAAATCTTATATGATATCCATATGGCATATAAATTTTATATGATATCCATATGACATATAAATAGTATACTAATAGAGTATTTTAAAAAAATGGTATATTATTTTGAGAAATGCACAACTCATATCTTTATGATACACGTGAGTTATATATTATTTACTAATAGGCTATCATAGATGAATGACCCACACAATATATCATATACTGTTCAAATATCATAGATGATTGATTCAATTCTTTTTCTAAGAGAAGAATTTAGTCATTCATGATACTCACATAGTATATATTATATACTAACTTGATATCATAGAGATTGGGTAATATCTTTTAAAAAAATTACTTCTCAATTTTCTATGATATCCATATGGTATATTTCATCTAGTGACATGATATCATGGATGATAAATTTATGTAATATGTCATACACTAATAAGATATCATAGAGCATTAATTTATGTACTCAAGAGAACTTAATTATCTATGATATTCATATGGTATATATTATAGACTATTAGGGGTTCATAAAGAGTAATCCACCTGTTAAAAAGAATATTTTTCTGTCCTCTATGATATACGCATGGTACGTATTGTGTGCTGATGGAATATTATGGATGATAAACTCATGTGATATATTGAACAAGTTATCATACAACACTAATCTATGCCTTCAAAAAAGAGCTAATATATCTATAATACCCATGTGGTATATCTATATCATATACTAACATAGGTATTATAGAGACTAAATTATTATTTCAAAAAAATACTTCTCGATCCTCCATGATATCAATATGATATTATGTACCGATGAATTATCAAGTGAGATTGATTTATTACTTCAAAAGAAAATAATTTAAAAATATTTAAAAAAATTTATTGGAAATATAAGTTTTATTGTCATATGGAAAAGAGAAAACAATTATAAAAAATATTTTTTTTATAAATTTAGATTTTAATAACTAAGCTAATAACTTTGATTTTTTTTAATTATTTATTATTTATTTATTTTTTTAAAAAAGGCTAGTCCTATATAATATTTATTTGATATATTGGCAAAATATTATAGAGAATTAATTCATGATTGTGGTCACACTAATTTATGCCGATATCACATTGATACATATTAATGTCATACGAAAGAAAGATATTAAATGGTAAAATAATTGCTTTGGACTGTATGAATGCTTGCGAAATAAATATTTGAATGAACAATTTTGAGTAATAACATTTATGCGGATTATATTGGTGATATTATTTGGATTACTTCAAATTTTAATTCATTTAATTGTTTGGCTTTATCTATGTCTCTATAGTCAAATTATGAATTGAATAGACTTTGTCTATCATCAACTTTTAAATTTGAATATTAATATTCATCTAAAAGTTTTATGGTTAGAATCGAATTTCGATTGGATTTTAGGTCTAACTATGTATCACCCCAAAGTTTGAATATACTAGTTTAGAGTGTATGTATTTTGCAGTATTATATCAATTTAAAAATTATATATAAATAGTGCTTATTATTAAATAAACATAATATTTATATAAAAAAATTTAAATAAATACTATTAGCTTGATGCAGTAGTTTAGTCTATTATGAAACGACAGAGATGAGAAAATCAATTCAATTGCTTATAATATGGATATGTTAATAGTTTTTGGATACATAAAGTAATAATTTAGAGTTGAATAATTAGAAGTTAAATAATTATCCGATTAAAATTTACTGTAACAAAAGATTTCTAAATATAAAAGGAGTAGTTTATTGTTTTCGACATGATTTTATTGAATTTTTTCTTTTAAATTTGTTATATTGTATTTTTTTATTAACAAAATATCTGATAGTCAAAATTTTAGTTAATTATTTGCATCGAATAGTCCTAAATCAAAAGTGAATTCTAAATATAAAGAAATTCTAATCCAAAAGTGAATCTTGAAACTAAACAAATAAAAAATTAAATAATAAATTAAGAAATAGTGCATTTTGTTTAAAACAAAGTATTTTAATGAAGGACAAAAAATTTAAACAATATTTCTAAGGATCTTCATGTTTTTATATATATATATATATTTCAATTGTCTAAATTTTGAATATTAGAATCCATATATTAAACTAATGACTAATAATAATTAATTATTATTACTATTGCACAATCTAGTATAGTTAATACTTCATTTATTGTTTCTACCCAATAAATGAAGCACGGGATATTTTATTTTCAGAAAAGGAAAGAGAAATTGATAGTAGTAGTTACAGTGCGGGGGGTAATATAGTCATTACGTAAGAAAAGAGGTAAGCGGCATTAGACAGTTAGTAAGGGAGTTTTGAGTAAATTTACATATCTGATCGATTTACAAAAGAGAAACCCAAACCGAGTCGAATAGAAAGGGTTTGGGGAGAAGAGAGAGAGATAAGAAGGAGAAAAAGAAAAGGGCTCGTTTTAAGTTTTTGGTTTAATAGTTTTAACAAGTTTTTAACAAAAATTCAAAATTCTCCAAAAAGAAATACAAAAACACTCCTCTTCGCGCGCAGTTTTTAAGCCTAACAGCACCGGTGGAGGACCCATGGTGGCTCAGATAGAGGCCAACGCCGCCGCTGACGGTGGTGGTGGAGGAGGAGGAATGGTTGGAGGTGTTCCCCCACCCGTTGATGAATCTCTGGACCAGTTAGAGAAGACCAAGACGTTGATTTGTGCTCTCAATTTCCTCTCACGTAATCTTCCGTTACCTCCTCACGTCTTCGATGCTGTATCTTCAATCTACCATAGCGACGCCGATGATGTTCATGTCGGTGACGAAGATGCAACCCCTGCTGACGTGGATAATTTGTCTATTCCAGTGAGTCGTTTCTCAATTCTCATTGAGATTAATATCTTCTTTTTTCTTTTTAAGTTGAATCTTTCGAATTAGAGTAATTGTGGAAGAATGTTGTTATAGTTCACTGTACTTTTAGAAGCTAGATGTAGATACATGGCACAGAGTAGGATCTTCTTAGATTTTGAGGAGAAAACAATTCTAGGGCTTTATTCATGTTTTTTATCCTTTTAGCAAAGGTCTCAATAGAGGCTATTTGACTAAAAGATAATCACTTTGTCCATTTTTACTTGTCTAGTATTGACTTGCCACATCCTTGAAAAGCAATAGATAGAATGACAATTTTACTATGTTAACTTTTGAATTTAATAAATTCAATGTATAGGGAAATGGCTATAGTTTATAACAATGGCAGATTAGGAACAAAGTGATAAATTATCTCTTGATTTTCCAAATTGGACAAGTAAAAGTGGACATCTATTTTTCGTACAGTGGACAAGTAAAAGTGGGCGGACAGAGTAATAAATTGGGTCATGAAGTATAAAAGTATTCAGTTGTGTTGATTGATATGTGATTTTTGTATGTGTAAGCATGAAGAACTAGGTGCATTGTTTATGAGGAGCTTTTCCTAGAGGATGAGTTTCTAATTTTTCATAATTTGAAGTTTTTATGAAACATATCTAAGTATTCAAGATATATTTCATTCATTTGTTTAATTTGGGATCTAAAGCATGATTGAGTTGCATCAAGAAAGAGGTCATTTTCAAATAATATGCCTTCTACATTAGCTTTTAATGCTATCAATATGTTTTTCTTTGTATGCAGAATGGTCCAGGAATGGGAAGTTATGGAGACCTGATGGCAGATTTTGAGGAGTCATTGTTGAGCCAACGATCAAGTTATAGATCAGGTTCTGGTTTGTCAAAATTAAAGGAAGATCGCTTCCGAAGCCATATCCAGCATCGCCTAACTGAACTTGAAGGTAATTGTAGCTTAGACTGATGGCTCCCCCAGATCCCTTTGATATGGTTCTGTGAATACTCAGGCTGTTTTGAGCAAGATGTGCAGATTTTTAGAAAGGTTTTTGCCTTACATTTTGATATTAGAGAACTTGAGGTACTGAACCTTTTGCTAGTGATGTAATGTTAGCTTTATTCAAATGCTTGGTTTGTATCCTTCATTTAGTAGATATATCCTATAGATTTGATTTTGTCATGACACTCATCAGACTCGATCTATTTAGATTGTGAGAAGGTCTCTCTCTATATCTCTCTGTTTGTGTGTCTATGTGTGTATACACACACAAAACAACAAGAACAACAACATACCTAGTGGAATCCCACAAGTGGGGGTCTGGGAAGGGTAAAATGTACACAGACCTTACCACTACCTCATAGAGATTGAGAGGCTGTTTTCGAAAAACCCTCGTCTCAAAATATCAAGCCCCATATATATATCGTCTTGCTAATTACTATCGCAAGGCAGTGAATTAAGAAAGGAGAATTGAATGACGGTGAAACTAGGAGGTGAGTTAAGAAAGGTGAATTGAGCGACAGTGAAAGACAAAAAGAAAAGTCCTCTAATTAATATGATCCTGTATGTTCTTTCAAGGGCATTTGAGGAAAGTAAATAGTAGGGACATTGCGTGCGTGCGCACGCGCACACATACATGTATTTTATGCTAATCAATACAATCTTTTTAAACGATACAAATAATATTAATATATACTTGCTACTAAATTAAAGTGGAAAATAGTTACTAGCTCATATTGATGAATGATGAGTTATTTGACTGTTAGATGATTCGATATTGTTTAAATAGCTAAATGTAGTTACTTAAATATGACTACAATAGCAACACCCAGTATAATCCACAAGTGAGGTTGGGGAGGGTGTAGAATGTACGTAGACCTTATCCTACTTTTGTAGGATAAAGAGGCTATTTTTGATAGATCCTCTGTTTTGTGTTGTGAAAGGCGATCACCTTGTTGCCAATGGCGAGAGGCGAGGCAAGGCGACCCTTCATCACCTTTTAGCTTTGTGGCAAGGCGATCTTCAAAAGGCGACGCCATAGTGACAATGGAGACAAAAGGCGAGAGGCAACAAAGGTGATAAAGGTGTCGCTTTTTGTATTTTCTTTTAAAAAAGCGACTAATTTAGGATGTTTTAAAAGTTAAAAGGTAATTTTAGGGTTTTCTTTGTGAATTTGCACAGTTGCACTCGTAGACTTAGATTGCGACTCCAACCAAATGACCTGACTAGACTTCTGCAGTGACCGGCCAAACTTTTTTGGAGACTCCAAAGTCCAACAAATACGTATTTCTTCTTTTCTTCTTCAGATTTCATCACCTGAAATCTCCCTGTGTTTCTTTTTTATCCTTCCTCTTCAGACTTTAGAGTTATTTCTACCTCTATTTTTTCCTTACTATTGACTTTGATTTTGTTTTTTTCTCATTCAAGTTCTAGATTTTTGGTATCGTTACTTCTACCTCTGGTTTTTCCTCACTATTTTAACTTTTCTTCTGCTTTTTTCTCATTCAAATTCTACACTTTTAATATCTATTATCTATTTTCAATTTTTGAATTGAAATATTTGCTAATATGTTATTGAGATTGAGATTTTGATTATTTATATATGCAATTAAATATTTTATTTTTTGGTATTAATTGATGATGCATTTCAAAAAGGCGAGAGCCTCGCTGCTCGCATCGCCTTGTGGTGAGTTAGACCCTGGCCGCCTTTTGTCGCCTTTCGTTGTCCAAAACACTGCCTCTGTTCATAAAAGAAGTATTTGATGCAATATTGCAAGAAAAATATGACAACAAAATAACAAGATATAAAATAAATGAAACAACAAATAGTAATACACATTTTTTTTTGATAACCGAGAAATCCATCTGTAGCCCGCCCTTTGGACCAATCACAACCTTTTAAACTCGGTGGATACTGGGCCCGCCCCTCTACCCTCCTCCACTTAAATACCAGGCTTCGCGTTGCATGGCATGGGGCTTGAACTTGTGACCTCAGCCGCAAATCCTCCGCCCTTTGCCACTTGTGCTAGGCAGGGGGAAAATAGTAATACACATCGAAGAATAAAAAACTATGTGATTACTAAATAATACTACTAAAAAGGAGAAGATGAGAGAGGAGGTTAACCCTGGCCCCTCCCACATTAAGTGCGACAACAATCAACTAGCTGCTAATCTTCTACTTTAGTCATGCCCACAGTCCTCTGGAGGATAGGATGTATGAACCTTACCCCAACTTTTGTAGTATACACAGGTTACCTTCAGTGGACCATCTGCTTAAAAGAAAAGTACTTGACGTGGGATTACACGAAAAATATGACAACAAATAGCAAGACCTAAAACAAATGAAGCAACAAATATATAATTATACACATTGAAAAATAAGAAACTATATGATTACTGAATAATACTACTAAGAGGAGAAGCTAAGAGAAAGAGCCTAGCCCCTGCTTCTTATGCACAAAGTGCGACAACACAACTATTTTCTAAGCTTCTACCCGAGTTATGCCCTCGTTCAGCTGAAGTTGTGCCATGTTCTGTGTTGTTCTGTGTAATCATCTTCCCCCAGTTCTTTTTTGGCCCACCTCTCTTAATTACTGTTGTAACCAATCTCTCACACCTCATAATTGCAGTATCCTTGCACCTTCTCTTCATATGTTCGAACCATCTCAACCTTGCTCTGCTCACCTTGTCCACTACAAAGATCATTGTTACCTTGCCTTGTATAACTTTGCTCCTAATCATATCTATCCCAGTACACCCCACACATCTATATGATCATCCTCATATCTACTACCTTCTTCCTCTAAACATGGATTTTCGTGACTGTCAACTACTGTGCCCTAAACAACAATGTTGTTCTAATCATTATTATGTAGAATTTAAGCCTTGGTGACATATTCGTATTGTGCAGTACCTGGAGGCAAGCCTCCATTTTACCCCTTGCTCTGATACGATGTGTGACATCATCGTCAATCTCCCTAGCTCCTTGGATTGTGGATCCAAGATACTTGAAGCATCCTTGCTCAAGTATGACACGTGTATCCATCTTCACTCCCGCCCCTGTTTCATGCGTTATGTCATTGGATTTTACACTCAAGTATTCTGTTTTAGTCCTACTGAAACCTTTAACCTCTAGAGCTTGTCTCCAAACGTCCAACATATCATTAACTCCACCTTACCTGTTTAAGTCCTACTTCAATAAGATTGTAATACCAAACATAAACTTTAGTTGTCTTGCTTTTTTATGTTTGAACATTGTAATTTACATGTGAATATGAGCAACGCCAACTATAGTTGCAAGTGCTTCATGTGTATAATTTTTTTGCCTTGTAGTTCAGAAATTTTAGCCTTCTTCCCTTTACAGTTGCATACATATCAAGAAGTTATCTAATGAAAGTAGTATTTTGTTGAAGTTGTACATAAATTCGATCAAAATATGTCGTCCTTTGGATGGTTAGTATATCACTGTCATTTTCATGGTGAGAAGCTAAAAAAAAGTAGTAGTTATTCGTGATAGAGATACTTAATTTTTACTGCTACATCAAAAAGTTTTATTGCTATTATAGTTGCATGTCCATGAACCTGAACAAGTAATGAAAATAAAAGAAACAACAAATAGTAATAAAACAGTAGATACTTGGAGAACAATACTACAAAAAATAATACTATAATCAAGCTACACAAAATAAATATAATAATAGAAATTGAAGAACAAGAAAGAAGAGTTATACTATGACTATTAGAATGGACAACAAGTCAATACACTCCTACTTACTAATATGGAAACACTCATACCTACTAACCTTGTATCTTTATCCATGTTCTCCACGCCTATGTTGCTCGGACTCTTCAAAAGAGTCAGTGTATGCATGTCGGATTCACTAAAAGTAGTGTATTTTTGGAGAATCCAACACGGGTGCGACATTGAAAGTGAAGAGTCCACGCAACTTAGTTCCGCACCTTCCTATCTAAGGCCATGTAGTCGGTAAGTTACAACTACGCTAATGTTGTCTCACCACCTCTATCCAATACTTCTTCATTCTACCTTTACCTTTTCTGAATTCATCCATAGCCAACCTCTCACACTTCTGCATCAGGACATCTACAGATCTCTTCATCACATAGCCGAACCATCGCAATCTCGCTTTTTGCATTTTGTCTTCCATTGAACTAACTCCGACCTTGACTCGAATATCCTTTCCCACCTTGTCTTGAATATCCTCATTTTAATCCTATCTCTTCTGGTATACCAACATATCTATCATAACATCTTCTTCTCTACCACTTGCATTTTCTGAATGTGAGAATTTTTGATCGGTATACTTTGCCACATCCAACAAAGTTGGTCTAATCACCATTTTGTAGAACATGTCTTTAAATTTTGATGGCACCTTCTTATCACACAAAATTGTGGATTCGAGCCTCATTTCATCCATCCTGCACTAATACGGTGCGTGACATCTTTGTCATTCTCCGTGTTCTCCTAGAGAATAGATCCAAGATATTTGAAACTATCTTTCTTTTGGATGGCCCGTGTACCAACCCTCAATTCCACATCAACCTCATGACGACATCATTGAACTTGCACATCAAATATTCAGTCTATTTGATCTACTTGAAACCTTTAGAGACTTAGATTTGGAGGTCTCTAAACCTCAAGCTTAGTGACATCTCTTTTTGATTTTGCCACGTCAATACATCTATCACCAAGGCAAATAAACGGACTAAGGGTTGATCCCTGTTGCAACCCCATCAAAATGGGAAAATGCTCCCAGTCTCCACTCCCCTTCCGTTGTCCTTACTTGGGACTCGACTCTATCAGACATGTCCTTAATTGACGTGGTGTATGCCACAAGTAAACCGCTAGCTCCAAGCATCTCCAAAGAGCCTCAATGGGGACTTTATTGTAAGTCTTTTCTAGATCGATGAACACCATGTGTAATTCCTTTGTGATCCTATTCTATTCCGCCAATCTCCTTACTAGGTTAATGACTTCTATAGTCGAGCGTCTTGGCATAAATCCAAATTGGTAAAATTACCAATTTTTTTTTTGCTGTTGCTTCTAAGGGTGATGATAATGCATTTTACTGATTTGTAAATCCTTTTTTATAGGCTCAAGCTAACCAAATTTACTTGCTAACCTTGATCATTTTCTTCGGCAAATAAGATGATTAATTAGCATTTTACTTTGATAACAGATGATTTTTGAAACAGTTGAATCACCAAAAGTTTACCAAACACATGTTCACTTTCGCCATAATTAAACATTTAATAGGATCCCAATTAAAACCCTCAAGAGTTGGTTTGGTGGCAAGTTCGAAACTCACTGGGTGCAAACAATTTTTAAGGGCCATCGGACTGGGTAAACTTGAATTAACCATGGTGCATTTGCGGGAAACTCCTTGCCAAGGGCCTGTGCATCCCCGGGATTAGTTGGGGCTCTAAGAGACTCGGACACCCGGTGCAAATTAAAAAAAAAAAAAAAAGGATCCCAATTAAATGTCCGACTCATTTTCCAATTCACACAAATGTGTAAGGGTTTAGGTTATCATAAATATACTCAATCTGTTTTAGTTCGTTTGTCTTTTTTTCCTTTTTAGTCCGTTAAAATGATGCCTTTTTCCCTTTTTGACAGTTCTTTAATTCTAACTTTCCACCTAGCATGTTGAAGACCACAAAATTAAAGGGCATTTTGATATATTCTATTAAATTTTAGTTTAAGACCTCAAGATTCAAAAGTTTTCCTTGCCTTCTAAAATTTGGTGCCATGTCAAAACCAAAGAAATAAAATTGAAAGAGGAGTATTTATTTTCCGGTCCTCACATTTACTATAACCAAGGTTTACCTTTTAATAATATCCAAATTAAATGGCTAACTTAATCTCTCAATTCACACGTTCATACAATAGTAATTCAAATGAACATCTAACAACGAGGGCAAAATAGTCGATCAATATTTGAAGAATATTTTTATAAATCAACTTTTAAATGAATGTCTTCCTACTTTTTAGGAATTAGGATAACATTAAATTTTTTATAATGAATAAAGAAAGATTTTCAATATATATATATACACATCATTTTTTTCTCGTTTCTTATCTCTAGGATTTCGATGATTAAAGTCATTATTTTGAATTAATTATCGGACTCAGGATAACATTAATTTTTTTTATCATGAATAAAGATAGATTTTCAATATAAATATATACATAGAACAATTTTTTCTCGTTTCTTATCTCTAGGATTTTGATGATTAAAGTCATTATTTTGAATTAATTATCTCTTCTACCATTGGTGGACTAGAATCTCAGTAAGAGAATTAACTATGAAGAAGTAAACACACACAAAAAAGAAAAGAAAAAATCAAAAGGATTCAATGTATAGAAAATATACTTTAAATTTTACATATTTACACTAAACTTTCTGTGAAAAGGGTTGTCAATTAAGTCCCCTTAGACATAGTCTACTATCAAAATCTTGCTATTTCAAGTGAAAAAAATAAAATAAAATAAAAATAAAACCTGGAGGTGGGGCGATATAAAGTGGATAGCAAAAATAAAGAAACCATTACCGCTTGTCCATACAAAAAATCTGTTCAAAGTTACTCTTTCTACCAACATCATAATGCCATCCTGAAAAGGTTATCTTTTCTTATGCTTTAATGATTGTCGTATTAAAAGCAGCTGATGATATGTGCATAATTAGAATTCTCAAAGGATTCAAAGCAAAAGCAATAATGCAACTGAAGCAGAAGTCCATTTAATAGGTATTTTATAGCTAACAGTAATATAGTGTGCATTAATTAGTAGATATTTAGTTTGTATTAACTCGATAAATTAAATTTAGTCCAAGTTATTGCAACTCTTCAGATTCTTCGGTTTTTACAGTAATGAGGGGAAATTGATCATGTAAACCATGGTTGATGTACCGGTTATGAATGAATAAGTTATTTATTTCTTCAAGGGCATTATTGTCTTCAAGGTTATTTTAGTATTTTAATACTTTGATCTTGAGGCTTCCCACTTGTAGAATAGTATAGATAGATGCGATAAATATATTGACCGAGTCAATAGTTTTTAGGGATTCTCTCTTTGAACATGTAAAGTGCCAACTATACTGCTCTTGATACCAAAACCTGATTATCTTCATTGTTATCTTTTCTGTAAGACTCTGGAGTTTATGGGTTTGAGCATAATCTTTTAACAGAGGTTATGCATTTACTAGACCTAATGTAGATTTTGATTGTTGTGAGAATCGGTGTTTGCTAAACTTTGCCCTTTTTTATTTTATGAAGTGATGAGTTTCACTAAAAAGAGAGCATCAACTAGATGCAAAATTACAAAAGGTGTAGTTACGAGGAGATGAAATGACAAAAAAGCGAAATTAGCCCAGCTCCTATAGCATGTGGTAGTCTAAAATAAGGGTACTGACAAAATATAGAGAAAATATCAGTACTAATTACACAGGACTGTTTTGACCAGCAAAACGGATCAATTACCATTTAGCTTTCGAAGAGTGATTAGGAGTTGAGGTGCTACTAGAACACCTTATATTCCTCTCTGTCCATGGACTCCAGAAAATAGCTGCAGGAATCATCAACCAGGTTTTCTTGATGGCCTTATCAACACTCCATTAACTCCAGCTTAACTGTGTCTGTCCCAGGTTCTGTGGCATGTCCCAGCTTAGGCCAAAAACCCTTTAGAGTATGCTCCATATATCAGTGGCTACAGGGCAATGCAGTAAAAGATGATTAACTGTTTCCTGATTCTTCCTAGGTATACCCTCTAGAAACCTTTCCAGTTGAGCTTGCTTGTATTAGACAAGCTTCATGTAGTCAATCCAATTGAAGTAAGCCATCAATCTCCAGGACTAAAAGTAAGTCATCTGATTTGGGATCAGATGTACCTGTAACAGTCCTTAACTGTAAGCATCTTATCTGTACCCCAATATGTGGTGTCTAAAAGGTATTTAATGTTACCATCATCTCTCTTAGTACTTACTGTATAATTGCACCTCTCAGATGGATGTGTGGCCTACTAGGACAGAGATTAGGAACGAAGTCAGATGGGGCTAGGTGGAAGGGGGCCTCCATGGCGGACAAGATGAGGAACCCGTGAGGAGGTGTAAGAGGTAGAAGCAAACTGAAAAAGAACCAGGGGACATGACATGACACAACTTCAATTGACTGATGACATGACCTTAGATAGGAATGTATGGAGGTTGAGTAGTCGAGTTTTGTCGCACTTTGTGTGATAGAGGAAGGGGCTAATCTCCTCCTCTTCTCTTCTTCTTTAGTAATGTCATTTTGTTATCAGATAATTTCTTATTCTTCGGTGTGCATTATTATCTGTTGTTGCACTTGTCTTGCATCTTGCTTTTTATTGTTTTATTTTTTTTACAATCCTACATTGGATACTTTTCTTTTGAGGTGAGGGTCTATAGGAAACACCCTCTCATTTCCCCCCACAAAGGTAGGTGTAAGATCTGCCTACATCCTATCCTCCCCAAAGGCCCAGGATCACACTGGTATGTTGTTTTTGCACAGAATTTGAATAAATAGGATATCTTGCTTACTATAGAGGCAGTTACTCAACAGGTTGAATATATTCAGTAATGCTGTTTGCCTTTTACACCAGCACTTTACACATGTGGAAGTAACTTACACTTTCATCTTTGAGCAGACTTGCCGACCAGCAGAGGCGAGGACTTGCAATCGAAGTGCTTGCTTGAACTTTATGAATTAAAGGTAAAGGTACATCTGGAGTGTTGTTAATAAGATGTACGACTGCTAATCATGATCTATCAGTTGCAATTGTGTATAAGGGTATTGCTTTAGTGAGTTACGTGTTCATCTAAATTGTTTTCAACCACACCAGTTATCTTGCAAATCAATTTCAAGATGTTCTTGCTGCTTCAAAGGAGTACTTAACTATGAAATAAACAGGAGTATTTCTATTTCTTTGTTAAATTTTAAATGGCAAGGTGTGCTTCTAACTTATATATATTTACTTGAAATATCTCAGCGATGCAAAAATAGTATTACTTTTTGCTGCAGTATATGAAGCTCTCCAACTGTTATACTCTGTATGGTACAATAATTTTGATAATTATGGGGATATGATACACAAATTTGAGGGCAATATTGTCTCCACATTTTAAGATTGTTCATCATATATTTGCAATCTAATGAATTTTCTTGCAATCTTTGATGTCTATGTAAAACCTAAGAAACAAATATACACATTTCATCAATTCTTCAAAATTCAATATTACATACTAAAATCTATCGAACACTAGCAATTCACCAAAATACTAAACTTAGCTAACAGAGTTCTAAATCGGAAGAACAATGCCATATATTCTTTTACAATTGCATATGTCCCATATCCAATTAGACCTGAACTTGGGAGATCCTAAAATCAAAATAACTTGTGTCCCTAAATTAATGTACAGCCGTTTTCTGTCCTCATGATTAATGAAATGTTTACCTGGTCTGATCAAAACAAAATATAACAATTCTTTTTGGATATGACACTGGTAAGGTTTCCCACGTGTACCTACAGCCCAGTTCAGAATTTAGCTCATGTGCTTCATTGCCCTAGTCCCCAATAGTACCTGCTGTGCTTCCAATGAGATTTTTCATATCTTTTGGGATCCACTTTACGATATGGGGTAAGAAAGGACTTTTAATAAGGAAAGCATGTTTTAAAAAAGCAAGCCTTTCAAGTAGGGTTTGAAAGAAGGACTTGCGTCTGATTAAGTTGTTGGTGAGGCAATAGTTTACCAAGGTGATGATGAATAGCTGGTTCGAGAGGATCAAATCATTGTGTCTCCATGAATTGAAAAAAGCTACCGTCTATTGTGAAACTAATCCATCTCCATTATAGTTACCTGGGAGTATTTCTTTTTCTTCTGCATCATCTGCACCTATGCGTAGTCTAACCACCACCTATTTGTTCTTGTAAATTTTTGGTTGTAGAAGTGGTGTCGGTGTTTGGCAATGGATTGTCTTCTGATCATTATTTCTAGTTTTTACTTTGCAGTTAGCAGATTTACAGCACAAAGTTCGGTCTGAAGTGAGTTCTGAATACTGGCTTCGCCTGCATTGCGCTAATCCTGACAAGCAATTGTTCGATTGGGGGATGACACGATTGCGGCGCCCTTTATATGGTATAGGAGATGCCTTTGCTGTCGAATCTGATGATCCATTCAGGAAGAAGCGTGATGCCCAGGTGAAGTGATAGATGCCTCAGAGCTTTTGTCAATTGTGTCATATATATAATATCTAACGTCGTGAAGTTAATGTTTTTAAGCACAATCGGTTCAGATGCTTTCTTTCTCCTCCCAATTTCAGAAATGAGATTTTATCTTGATGTTGTTAAGGAAAAGTAGTCTTGGTCACGTCTGCTATCTATTGGTAAAGCTGAGAGGAGAGCTATTCTGAGAATTTAGTATTTTAAGAACCAGTCCACTGCCTTTCATTCTTGTGACTTGATATGAAACTTTTGAATGCAAATTTTACAGACTTTGATGTCATAAGCCTGTTGGTAATAACAACAAAATTTTGCAGAGGTTGTCAAGATTAGAAGAAGAGGAAAGAAACCGTGTGGAAACTACAAAAAGAAAGTTCTTTGCGGATGTACTGAATGCAGCACGTGAGCTCCAATTACAAGTACAGGCTGTTCAGAAGCGGCGGAAACAGAGGAATGATGGTGTTCAGGCATGATATTGTTTACTTTCTGCTGTTTGTTCTACTGCCCATTCATTTGTTCAACTCCCTGTGCATAATTGACAAATACCATGAGCCAATAACGAGTTGTGACCTAGAGAGCTGTTGCAGTCTTCACCTGTTATACTCTTAGACATATGCCGAATTTATCTATCTTGGCTAAATGAAGTCAATCTTTATTTCATAGTCTTGGCATGGAAGGCAAAGGCAACGGGCTACTCGTGCTGAGAAACTGAGGTTACAAGCACTGAAAGCTGATGATCAAGAAGCTTACATGAAGATGGTGGAGGAAAGCAAGAACGAAAGGTTGACAATGCTTCTAGGGAAAACAAATGAACTCCTGGGTCGTCTGGGAGCTGCTGTTCAACGGCAAAAAGATGCTGATCATGATGGCGCTGAATCTTTGGAAGGTTCAGATGCTGACATGGCTGCTTCTAAGACTGATACTCCTGGGCAGTCGCTTCCTGAGGAAGAAGAGGATGTACTTGATGATGAGTCCACCCATGATGTGAAGACTAGTGATTTACTTGAAGGTCAGAGGAAGTACAATTCAGCTGTACATTCGATCCAGGAGAAGGTAAAGAAGCACACCTCTTCTCTGTTGTCTTTTACTTTTAATTCCCAGGGATTATTATTGAAGAGTTGTGCTCAAGTTTCAGATATAGAATGTATGTTAGTGGCAAAAATTGGACCTTCCAGAGGTTTTCTATATTTGGATTCTCACTCCTAGCTCTTTTGTCAATATGCTTGAGTTAACTATTAATTGTGATCGAGCGTCTTCTCATTTCAAAGCAGTGTTTCCATATTTTGGACTTGGTGTTGATTATTTCGCTGATCTCGTCAGCATTTATCATTCATTACTGGTAGTTGGTCATTACAAAAGAAAATCCATCTTTAATATAATCACGAATGCTATTTAAGTGTAATCAATTAGATTTTGCAGCTCTATCATGTCACAGGAATACATTATTAAACTGATTTGTGCTTCATTGTTAAACTGATTTGTCCCGAAGTTTCTGTTCGTTACTTCCTCTGTTTGATGTAAATATTGGACCTCAGCATGATGCCAAAATTATCTGAATAGAATGACTATCAGGTACGTTGTGAAATTCTTTTTACGTTCCATCAATCTATATCGTGGAGCTGAGCTAACTAAAACATAGAATCTATTTACATCTTTTTGTTGGTGGCATCTTCCTGTTTTGCCTCCATCCCAGCTCCACCATTTGGCTTTTATGATATATTTTCTTTTAAATTTTAACAAGTTAGGAATCTGTACTAGTTTCATACCACTGTACATTCAATTTGATTTCTATTGTCCAGTCCCAAATGACATGTTCGTATGTCCATTATTTGTTTCTAATCTCAGCTGAATGGCCAAAATCTGATGTACAAGGATCTGTATTGTACATGATCTCCACCAGCTCACTCCGGGGAAATTGCAATATACCTGCTGTTTTCCCTTTCCTACAACTGAAATTTAAGTATTTACATCCCTTGTTTTTCTGTTACTGATGCTGCAAATCTAATGTAGTATTCATATTTGTAGGTTACGGAGCAACCAGCTATGCTTCAGGGTGGAGAATTAAGATCTTACCAGATAGAGGGGCTTCAATGGATGCTGTCTTTGTTTAATAATAACTTAAATGGAATTTTAGCAGATGAAATGGGACTTGGGAAAACAATCCAGACCATTTCTTTAATTGCTTACCTCTTGGAAAACAAGGGTGTAACTGGTCCCCACTTGATTGTGGCTCCAAAAGCTGTACTACCTAATTGGCTTACTGAATTCTCAACATGGGCACCTAGGTATGCACCAGTCTCTCTCTCTCTTTCATGTTGGGAGCACAAACACACATGATTTTTGTCTGTTAATAGGTGCATTGTGCATCCCCTTGATGGGACTTTTTTCCTTTTGCAGCATTGTTGCTATTCTTTATGATGGTCGTGCGGAGGAAAGGAAGGCACTGAGGGACGAGTTGACAGGAGATGGGAGGTTCAATGTGCTGATCACACATTATGATCTTATTATGAGAGACAAAGCAGTTCTGAAGAAAATTCATTGGCACTATCTGATAATTGACGAAGGGCACAGATTGAAAAATCACGAATGTGCTCTTGCACGGACACTTGTGTCAGGGTATGTGATGAAATTTTTTGTTTGTCAAGTTGCTAATGTATAAGAATGTTAACCAAAAAGAGGAGAAGATGGTAATCTTCTTATTTATTGGCACTATCTGATAATTGAGGAAGGGCACAGATTAAAAAATCATGAATGTGCTCTTGCACGGACACTTGTGTCAGGGTATGTGAGATGCAATTTTTTGTTTGTCAAGTTGCTAATGTGTAAGAATGTTAACCAAAAAGGGGAGATGATGGTAATCTTCTTATTTATGAGGTTTAAATATGCAACTCTACTTATTTTTAGCACTCACCTTTGCTGCTGAAGGTATAATCTGACACTGGCACATAATTGAATGAGATTTGTTTTATCCTTAAAAAATAATCAAGGAATATACCAAAATCTGGAAATCATTATTCTTGGCAGTTCAATTTTTCAACAATAAAAAATCGGATGCTGGAAGCTTTCTAATTGAGTTGTGTTATATTTGCAGCTATAAGATTCGACGGAGACTCCTATTGACAGGTACCCCAATCCAAAACAGCTTACAGGAGTTGTGGTCTCTTCTCAACTTTCTTCTTCCAAACATCTTTAATTCAGTGGAGAATTTTGAGGAATGGTTTAATGCCCCCTTTACGGATAAGTGTGATGTCTCTCTAACTGATGAAGAGGAACTATTGGTTATTCGCCGGTTGCACCATGTAGGTCTTGGTTTTATTAATAACTAATATACACTTCTGTCATGCCTATTTAGTATTTGTTGCACCTTTACAAATGCACTTTCTGACTACTTTTAGGTGATAAGGCCATTTATATTGAGGAGGAAGAAGGATGAAGTGGAGAAATTTCTTCCTGGGAAAACGCAAGTTGTTCTTAAATGTGATATGTCTGCATGGCAAAAAGTATACTACCAGCAGGTCACAGATGTTGGGAGGGTTGGACTGGATTCTGGTGAGTAGTAGCTGCCCTCCAGAAAGTATTGCCTTTACTTCAATCCTTTTATGCATGGTTGAATTAAAGATTTTTTTTTTTTGTGTGTGTCTCTGTGTGTCTGGGGGGTGATGGACTTTTTATAGAGAGGGGAGGGGATAAACAACTGTGCTTTAACTGTACAGTTCTCTTTCTCTCGGGTCTCTACGGATCCATTCCTCTGAAAACTACATCTTCAATGATGCCTTATATAACTCTTCCACTCATTTTTTGTTTTTTTGGCCCCCTCTAATAAGTCTTTTCGCAAAAGCAGCAATTTATAGGGGCTGGTATTAGCCAAACAGAAAAAATTTGCTGACTATTTGACTTTGCAGGAACTGGGAAGTCTAAGAGTCTGCAGAATCTCTCCATGCAACTAAGGAAATGTTGTAATCACCCGTACCTATTTGTGGCAGACTATAATATTTATCGAAAGGAGGAGATAGTTAGGGCGTCTGGAAAATTTGAGCTTCTTGATCGTTTACTACCCAAACTTCGTAGAGCTGGCCACAGGGTCCTTCTGTTCTCACAAATGACCCGCCTCATGGACATTCTTGAAGTCTATCTGCAGGTTCATGACTTCAAGTATCTTAGACTTGATGGCTCAACCAAAACAGAGGAGCGAGGGACTTTGCTAAAGCAATTTAATGCTCCTGACTCTCCTTACTTTATGTTTCTTTTGAGTACTCGTGCTGGAGGACTTGGTCTAAATTTGCAAACAGCAGATACTGTGATAATTTTTGATATCTAGTCTTTCCAAGGTATTTTTAAAGCATAGAGGAGTGCAAACTTCAGTGACCAACAGGGTGTCCAATGAGGGAGCACAACATAGAATGTTCCGTGACTGGAACCCTCAAATGGACCAGCAGGCAGAAGATAGGGCGCATCGGATTGGGCAAAAAAAAGAAGTTAGGGTTTTTGTGTTGGTCAGTGTTGGATCAATTGAAGAGGTCATATTGGAGCGTGCAAAACAGAAAATGGGCATTGATGCTAAGGTCATCCAGGCTGGCTTGTTCAATACAACATCTACAGGTTTGTCATGTACACATGTAATGTTAGAGAACTCTCCATACCTCCAGGCCCAGGCCTTCTTTACTTTTCTCATGGGGAAAGAAACAAATTATATAATAGTTATGTCCCTGTTCTTTATTGCTTTTGAGGTTGATGGGAAAAAACAGGTCAGATTATAAGAAAAATTTGCATCTACCATGTTTTTACTGTGTACTTTCAACTTGTCAGTACTATTACCTTTTGTTGACATGCATCAGGTCTTTATCAAGTTCCACCTGTGTAATTTCAACATGTTAGTATTGTGAATATTGATTGATGTTCCTATCCATGCTCTTGATTCTCAATCCTCTTCATAATGAAATCCAACTTGACATTATTTGTTCATGCAGCTCAAGAAAGGAGGGATATGTTGGAAGAGATCATGCGTAAAGGTACAAGCACCCTTGGAACAGATGTGCCAAGTGAAAGAGAGATTAATCGTCTTGCAGCCCGGTCCGATGAGGAATTTTGGCTGTTTGAGAAAATGGATGAGGAGAGAAGGCAAAAAGAGCGTTACAGATCTCGTCTCATGGAAGATCACGAGGTACCAGATTGGGCTTATGCTACACCTGACACTAAGGAAAAGGGAAAAGGATTTTTATATGAAAGTGCTAATCTCACTGGAAAGCGACGTAGAAAAGAAGTGGTTTATGCTGATTCTTTAAGTGATGTACAGTGGATGAAGGCTGTGGAGAATGGAGAGGATTTCTTTATGCAATCAGGTAAGCGTAAGAACAGGGACCATCAGTCAGTCTCTAATGGTGAGTTGCCTAGTGGCAATGCTGAAGCTGAGAGGTCTGGACAGAACATGAAGCCCGAAACTGCATCTGTGGTGAGCGAGGCAACAAGTGAAGACACCTTTGGAATAACTCCCAAAAGGTTCAAATCTGCGAGTGCAAGTTCCATGAGAAATGATTATCACGATTTGACTCTAACTGATGAAGAGGAACTATTG
>DF358783.1:95649-109039 GCA_000787875.1 Solanum virginianum | reverse complement strand
CAAATCTGAGAGTGCAAGTTCCATGAGAAATGATTATCACGATTTGACTGGCCGCAGTGTGGACGGGTTATCGTGGAAGGCCCACCGGAGGAGGAGATCAAGCTTAGTATCCTGAGGTTGCCCTTTTAGAACCTAGGAATTATTTTGGACATAGGGGACACTTTGAAATGGAACAGCTTTGGCTAATGAGCATTTAAGACCTAACTATGGGTCCTCGTCGCCTGTTTGGCTCAGTGCCTTACATGTACATTAGCATCTCATAGTTTTTAGGTTTTGCATATGCTACTAGTTAATTGTGCAGTAGTGGGAAATTTGGAGATATCAACTGGTGTAACATTAGCTTTTTGCTACAATTCTTAATTATTCCTATTTGGAGTTAATGCTGGATCAAGTTTCAGCTACTTGGCAGCCATGTCGGTATACTTAGTTAACTATTTTGAAGGATGAAGTATGTCTGTACTTGTTGTGGAGTATTCAACCCACCCAGAATGTGGCATTGTATTGCCTAGCAATCGAATTAAAAAAAGGAGTACATCACAATACTACATGTTAGTAACTAGATGTTATATGCTTGTGCAAGCATGGGTCTAGCAAATTGAGATTGAATGGATTAAGGGTTGGTTTGATTTAGTCATATTAGTTAGTCCTAAGGTTATTTATATGAGATAAGTTATCTCATATATATGATGGGATAATTAATATAAAGAGATGTATTGATCATGGATAACTTTGCAACTTAAAATTGGAAAATATTAGTATTTCTACCTGCTCTGAAGCATGCAAGTAATATGTCAATCAATTGTGTTAGATACCTTGTACATATGCCTCATGTGTTTCAATTTATTTATCTTGTCTTAATTTGACTTGTATTTGCTAAAACTTTCTGAGTAATCGTTCTGAAATTACTAGTCTAGTCTTTCCAAGGTATTTTTAAAGCATAGAGGAGTGCAAACTTCAGTGACCAACAGGGTGTCCAATGAGGGAGCACAACATAGAATGTTCCTAGCTTGACTTGTTTTTGTTTTGATTTTTGCCTCTTCAGAAGAAAGACAATAATGAACTTGTGACTCTGAGCGTGA
Source organism: Solanum virginianum (assembly GCA_000787875.1). Taxonomy (NCBI): domain Eukaryota; kingdom Viridiplantae; phylum Streptophyta; class Magnoliopsida; order Solanales; family Solanaceae; genus Solanum; species Solanum virginianum. Next base: position 107,960 of record DF358783.1, on the reverse strand, counting down.
AATGGAACACCATTGCAACTATATTATTTCAATGATTGAGATGTGGGATTGTGGTGTGAAATTTACAACCATGAGAATATCAAAACCTCTTCCAATTTGAGCAGCGTCTTGTGGGAGCACAAAAGTCATTAGCAGGTTTAGGCATATGATGAAAGTCCACCATTACAGTCCTCCTTCCCTTTGCTCAGCTAACCTTCCCTCAAATTTCCTCTTGCTTGATTCAAACTTGTTCATATCACTGATGCTTTGTGTTTCTTTTTGCATTGGTCTTGTAATTGAACAATCAGAAACAAGTTATTTTTCTTGTACAGGCTTGGTGGCCACATTCGTCTTCATCAAACCAGTGGTGCACTCTTTTCTCTTGCGTTGGGTAGGGGTCTGTTGTGCTCCTCCTTTTCTGTGTTATCATCATTCTCCATCTTCTTGAAACCTTTGTGGCTCTGTTTCTGGAGTTGCTTGTCTCCATCAAGCTGCTTCTCGAAAGAAAAATCAGAAACAACTCGAGCAACTTGTACACTTTTGGTGGACTTGTTCATCAGTGGCATCCTCTTTCTTGATGCCATAGTAGTAGTATTACGGGACTCTGGTGTTCCTCGTTTATCAGCACCATCCAATTGTTGTTGAACCAAGTTGTCAGTCTCCAATCTTGGCTTCAACTCCGTTTCAGTAATTGCACTGCAATTGTTGTGTTTCTTCGGAGGAGCAACTTGTACAGTCTTCTTGATGGCGATTCTTATCTTCTTGACGTCTTCTTTCTTAGGCTCTTCAACGCTGGTCACATCATCTTCATCATCATCATCAATATCCTGTAATCCAGGGTACATTATCATGTTGAATATCCCTTTTTTGCGCTTCTCAAACTCTGCAGGATGCTTTGAGGATAGCAGCTGCTTTGATCAACTCGCATAAATCAAGAGGCTTCTTCTCTATGGAGAAAGAATTCAACATCCTTTCCATATCCATTCTTCTTACACTAATGGAACAACAACAAACAATAATATCAAAAGTTTAGTGAGGGATTTTAAGGTGATCACATCCCATTCTTATATACCAAGGTGAAAATCATTTTTTTTCCATGTTTAGGACAAATTCAGTATACATATATGTATATTTTTAAAAGCTCGTATTGATAAACAAATTGAAATGAAGAAAATATTAATCACAGTATGATTAACATTTAGGTAATCCTACTGGGGGCTGTGGGTGTCAAATGTTTGGGTTGGAAAACATGTTGCAAATATGCTGAAAAGTCCAAACTGTTCCTGAATATAAATCTAATGACAACAAATTAATAGGTTGATTATTAATGTACCAGTGAACTTTATTATTTTATCCTTTATTTAAATTAATATATATTAAATTAAGTTAAAAAATTATTAATATATTAATTAATTGGGGAGGTAAAATGGAAAAAAAATACTTCCTCAGTTCAACTTTAGTTGACCCCTATTGACTTGACACAGATATTAAGAAGTCGTTTAACTTTACTTGGTTTTTATTGATTTGATACAGATAAAATGAAAGTTGGACGAAAAACATCATTTTGAAATTCTTGTTAATTAAAATATAGTAAATGATGAAATAATTTTACCAAATTACTCTTTGAATATAATAAATATGATGTCTTGAAAATGTAATAGGAAAATGACTATAATTAATGATAAGGATAAATTAGGAACTAAGTGTAAAATTGTCTCTTAATTTTATAAAGTGGACAAGTATTGTTGAACATTCCAAAATAGTGGACAAGTATTGTTGAACATTCCAAAATAGTACAGGGGCTAAGTAAAGTTAAAAAAGAGAGTAATTAATTTTATCCCAATTTAGTAAATACTTATGAGACAAATATTTATAAAAAGATAACAGAATTAGTAGTAGAAAAGAAACGAGAAGAAATACGAGGTTTTGTTGTTTCCCAAGACAATAATCACGGCCTTGAATCACACTTGCACAACTCTGAGTGAGAAACCCAAAAATTGCTTCTAACAATTAATTCCTCATCAACAAAAGATCAGAATTGGTTCCCCAATAAAATAAAACCATCAAGGAGGAGATTATCAAGTCTACATAATATAAAAAGGTCTACATAAATAGTTTGTTCTCTTCCGTACCCTACATAATTCAGCTGAGACCTAACTTGACCAATAAGGCAACAATTCAATTCCACCAAATTTAAATAACTGATGGAGGAACATAAATGGCCAGCTTGGCATAAAGAAAATGGTCAAAAAACTAAAACTGCAACATGCAGAAGTCATCAAGTACCGGATTCTAATTGCTATCTGGTGCGTCAAGACTCTCCTCTTGCTTGACGTCCAGGTTTTTGAGCTTCGATTCTAGATCATCCTCAACATCTTTGCCCTCATCTCCAGATTCCTTCTCCTCATCCTCGTCTTCTCCTTCCGGGTCATTATCTTCCAGGGATGCAAGCATTTCAGGGGATTTCTTAAAGATCTCTTTCAACTCATCAATGCCTTCATCTGAAATGAAATTCCCATTAACATTTAGTAATTTAAACCCATCTTTGTCCAGCACAGTTTCAGCCAGCACCCTAGCCCCAGCCCTCCTTAGTGCATTGCTGCTCATATCGACTTCAATCAGATGGTTGTGTCCATCCAGTGCCTTAGCAATCTGAATTGCACCTTCATCCTTGAGTTCATTCTCAGCCAAGCTTAGCTTGGCAAGAAGCGGCTTTGCAGCTATACAAGAAGCTACTGCTGGAGCAGCTTCAGCAGTTATATCATTACCTGCCATCTCCAAGACACTAAGTGAAGGGGATGAAGCTTTAAGGGCATTAGCTATGGCAATTGCTCCTTCATCCTCTAAATTAAGGTAGCTCAGGTAAACTTCAGTAAGATTTCCATGTTTGCTGAATGCCTTACTCAACACAAGACCAACTTCTGGACCAAACATATTGTCTCGCAAATCAAGCTTCTTCAAATGGGAGCACATCCCAAGTGCTTCACACAAGGCACTTCCTCCTTCAGAACCTACCCTGGTAGAAGAGCACCTGAAATCTTCCAATAAAGGGGAGCGCTTCACAATTTCCGCAATCGCAACAGCCCCTTCATCACCAGTCATATTATTATGAAAATGAAGAACCTTAAGCTTCTCGGTGGAAGGAACTAGCTCGTTAACAGCGCTTGCAGCTTCCTTTGAAATCCCATCATTCATCAAAAATAGTTCTTCCAAGTTGGTTTGAGACTGAAGGAGCCTTCCGAATGCCCTAACTCCCTTCTCACCCAGAGCATTATCAGAGAGATTCAGAAACTTCAAGTCAGAACCTTCCAGAGCTTCTGAGAATATATTCATGACATCAAGTGCTTCTGCCTCATTTCTTCCGGCAACAAAATCTGACAAATCAACTTCCTTCAATTGATTCTTCAAGGATGCCAAGATAGGACCTGCAATACGTGCTGCATTTATACCAAAGCTTCTATTGCTGAAACAAATCTTGCTGTAAGAGTTTCCAGACTCTTTTAATGGCTTTAAAAGTTCTTGAGCCTCTTCTGCTTCAATGAAAGCCCGTTTACCTTTTGAGATATCGAAAAAGGTCTCCTGAACAGTAGGAGTCACCTCAGAAATCGAAATTTCCTTGTCCACTGATCTGGGCATCTGTTTTAGAATTTCCAGGATAAGCTTGCTGCATTCCCTGGCATAAAGTTGCACAGCGGAACTTCCATCACCATCAGGCTCCTTCTCATAATGTTGATTAGCAACAGTAAAAGCTGTATCTTCAATTTCTCCAGCACTTTTTGCAGCATTTTCCTTGGATAGACTGCGGTACTTGCGGGTGAAAATGGACGGACTAGAAAGATTATTCGTCATTCTTTCCACCAGCATTTTTCTTGTGTTCTCACTTGGAGGCCACAGTTTAATTGAAAACGGTCTGCGCTGAGTATCCGGTGATGTGGCATCCATTGGAAGAAAACCTAGAATCAAAAAATATAGCGGAGCATGCCTCAGTTTCTATAGGAAAAAAAGTAATTATCTTTTAAGAAATCTAAAAGACTCATCTGTGGTGGTTAAGGACACAACAACCAAAAACGAAGTATCCAGGCAAGAACGAGTTTGTGCACACCAACTCCACACAAGACAAACTAATACAAATCATAGGAAAACCAAATTTGGAAATGCTCAAATTCCTCCACATAGAAAAATGAGATATAATTTTTTGACATGTCAATATTTTCATTGCAAAACACCACACGGGTGTCCAAAGAATGATGAATTTTCCAGAGTCATCCATCATCGAAAATAAGATTGAATTTCCTAATCTTTGTGAAAGAGAAGGGCATCCCGATATATATGGTCCACGATAATTTCATAACTACCATGGATTTCGCACCTGCTATGTGTGATACTTACATCCAAATCTTAGTAAATTCCCCCCACCCTCTTCAATATATAAACTCTCTCTCGTGAAAAATCTCTATGCAGTCGCCCGTAACCCAAGCAGCGTCTGATATAGAATTAAATGTATCCTTAGATACAAAGGAGTTGTACGAACTCCTTGAGGGTCTTCCCCGCACTATGCAGTTCGAGAAGACAAAAAAAGGGGGGGAACAGCATTGCAGTGTACCATATTCGTATCCAACAATGTAAAAACACTCAAAACCAAAAATGTTACATTCACCAGGTGTGTTGTATTCCATTTCACCACAGTATAACACATTAAAACTTTCTTGGATACAAAAAATACTACACACTTTCACAGAAGAAAAATATGAGCGGACCAGGCATCTATATCTATATATAAATTAACAAAGCAGAAGCTAAAAACAGCAGAAACTTATACTACTAAATGAAATCCTTCTTTTTTCCTACAAACAAACCATCCTCACGAGAAAAACAAAAGCTTTATATACCCAACAGTGGATTTTAGCCCTCTCCCCAGTAATTTCGACCTACTCTTCAAAACCCCAAATGGTAAACCTAAAAAAACTACATTAAACCACAAATAGAAGTATATCAAACAAGAAAAATTACTAAAATCCAGCACAGATCTGTAAAATAAAATGAATTTCAGCAATGAACACATAACCAAAAAGTAGACATATACAGAAACATATGCGCAAAAACCCTAGAAATGAAGAGAAAAAAGAGAAACCCTTTTAGGGATTCTTCTGAAAATGTTTTGTGTGAGTCTCAGTTTAACTCACCGGAAAACAAGGAGGGAGAATGTGTGCGTTCGACGCTCCGCCGGAGAGAGTGAGAGTGAAGAAAACCTCAACGGAAAGAAGTGAAGTGAACAATGTGTGTGTTGTGTGGGAACAGTGTTTTATATTCGACTATCTTGTTCTGGGATAACCTAATGTCAAATATTTTGAAAAAAAAGGGACCATTTTAGTAAAAGATTTATTTTTTCTTTTTTTAAGTGTAGTTTAATTTAAAGTAAGAGTGTGAACAAAAATATAGGTAATTTGTCAAATTTGTTTAAAATTTTATGGGTTGAACTTAAGATAATTTGAATTGAGTTTAATCTCAACCTATTCAAGCGTTAACCCATTTTGAAACTCAATTTAATTTCGAATTTCAACTCGTTCTAAGGCTCTTTTCTTGCATTGATGTAATGTATGTTATTTTGCCTATTTTATATTTTTTATAATTTATCTATCTATTTGTAACTTTTTTATTTTTATCTATTGAGTTGAAATTCAAATTGTGATTATAAAAAATAAATAATAATATATTAGAATTATTGAAATTGAGCGGGTCATAACTCATCCGAAGTTTAGCCCATTTGAACCCAACCCGTTTGAGCCTAAAGTAAATTTGAACAGGTGAGAACCAAACCCAAATTCTATTTTAACCCATTTTAACATGGACATTTTACACAAATCTCATACTTTTTGGAGTTAATTTCAACTAATACTAACTTTTTTCAAAATTACCAAAAATCTCTTCTTTTTGATACAAAAAATAAAATCAGTGATACATGTCGAAAAGGTAGGAGCATTAAGGGGTTTTAACTATGATAAATGGAAAAGTAGGACTTGTAATTTGTATCAATAAGTGTTACAGTTTTGTATCATTTAAGGGATTTTTATAATTTTTTAAAAGAGTCGAGATTATATGAAATTATGTAAATATAAGTTGTGTATTTCTGTAATTTAACATTCTCAATTTTAACTCAACTCACCCCTTTGACATCCTAGTTTAAAGCTATGTTTGCTCGCTTTTGAGTATGTTTCTCTTTTATTCTAAAAATCACAAGATTTTAGGTTACAATAAGCATTTTGCTTGAATAATGCATCCAAAAGAAGTATTGTTAACATTACAAACATGTCGAAGTAATATTTCACATACCGAAGCAGCAGAAGAGTCATTACAAGGTAAAAATCGACTTCTTATCAATAAAGTAAAATTTTAAACAACTAATCAATTGAATTATTGAGATTTTCATTTAAGAATAGTCTTCACATTCATTTTTGTAGATGAAAGAATCTCTCTTTCGAGAAGAATTTTAATTGAAGATAATGTCCAAACTGAATCAAAAATCACAATCACAAAAACTAAATATTATGACACTACAATACTATTCAAAAAAAAAAAAGATAACATTATTCTCTTTAAGGAGTTCAACATTTTTTTTTTTGCCCTACTACAAGTAATTTTAAACTTTTCTTGTTGAATTAAAGCAAAGAAGAGTTATTACGTCTTTGAGAAAAGTAAAATAATGTTAAAGGGGATTAATTCTCAAAATTATTTTCATCAACAGCTAATTTAAATAATTTCTTTTTAAAAAAGACTCAGTTATGTCTTCTTTGAGGTTTCAATTTAGTAAATTATATCTTCTATGAGGTTTCAATTTAGTAACCTATGTACTCTTGAGAAAGATAACAAGAGTGGCAAGTGAGATCGAGAGAGAGGAGAAGGGAGATACATGTTGTATCTCTATACAATCTTTATATTGAGATACAACTTAATTATAGCCGCACGCCTCTCTCCCTTTTTTTTTTTCAATCTCGCATACACATATGCATCATTCATAAAGCTAGGTTTTCTCTTTGCTTGTTCAACTGCTTCAAGCTAGGCTTTTTGTTGTTGTTGTTGTTCCATTGAGAAACAACCCTTTTTGAAGTTATTCCAGTGAGTTTTCTCTATGATTTAGTCTTTTTTAAAAATAAATTTTGATGAATTATGATCTTATGGTTTAGTCTCTTTGATTATTGTGTTATTTTTTTAATTTATGAATTCTTCATAGACTTTGTTAATTTTATTACTTTTCTACTTTTAGATACCTTTTTTAGGATTCAAAATATGCTCGTTATTTTGCATAAACATTAGCAGAGAGTTATAAATTAAACATACGAAAAGTATTATCTTGTCCTGAGTATTTACTGCAAAAGCTCATATTTTGAAACATAATTTAACAATCCAATGTAACACATGTGAAGACAGTTGGAAACAAACTGCTTTAGATCAATTACATGTATCAACTTTTGTTTTAACTACCCTATGGTTAAGTCAACCACCAGATTCTAATTTTAGATACTCCTAGTAGAAAAAGTTCTCCAATTGAATTTTCTTTCTTCCTCCCTTCATTAAATTTTTCTTCAAAAATGAATCGAGTTCTTCTATTTCACACCGCGTCTCCCTTCTTTGCAAATTAAAATAATCTTCTTTTCAACTCTTCACATAATCGTTTTCCCCATAAATACAATTTTCAATTCCGAATTGCGTATCAATAGGTTACATGTATTTTTGTGTTGCATTTAATTGACATAGCCACTAATTTTTTTATTTTTTTTTTGTATATTGTGACACACTTCTTTCTTATCCTATTTATCTCTTTCTTTATTACGAATAAGCCCCGTGGTGAATTTTTATTTTTGAATATGAATTTTTCTTCTGATGATGATAACAGCTCACCATCTATTTCTAACACTCCCTAATTTGCAAAGATAGAAACATAAGTAACAAAATAAGAAAAGCAAGATTTAGTTGGAGATTCCTCAAAATAGAGAGTTTGTTGTAACATCCTAATTTTTTTTAAAGCTAAGATTGAATCATCCTTCATATGATATAAGATTGTAATCGATGATTCTTAATTGAGCGTAGGTGTTAAAGTCAATTTCTTAGTGTGAGAACAGATTTGGAGATGAGTTAAGGTCACACGAATCCTCTAGTGTAAAGTTAAGTTAAAAACTTTCTTAATGATTGAGTTTTGATGTAAGATGTTATAAAAGTTAGGCAGACGAATCAATTTTAGGTTGTATATACATGTTATGATCAATTCCTAAGTATTTAAAGCATATTAGATGTGATTTAAAGTCATAAAGGATCTTTTACATCAAGCCAAGTCCAAAGAATGTATTTCTACTGACTAAGTTTCGTATGAGTTGATAGAGGGTCAATTTCAAATGATCATATCTCCTAAAATATAATAATGTAGGTGTCCCATAATATATCAAATTAAAGATCTTTGAATTATCTTTCCAACACTTCCAATTTTACCTTAATCGGAGTTCAGAGAAAAAGTTATACCATTTCACTAGAGGCGTGCAAAGCTGTCTGAAGGTCCGCGAGAGCTCTGCGACGCGGACTCTTCTGGATAAGTCAAATGATGTTTTTTTAGTTACATATTGAGGGTATTTTTATCTTATAACCTTTGGGAGTTTATTTTAATGTCCCAAAACACATAAAATGTCAGTTTTTCATAAGTAAAACCCTCTTCTTCACTCCTAAACTTAAATACTCAAGAGACATCAAGAAAAATCATCAAGTTAGGGTTAGCTTTCAAGATTCATCATCTATTATCCAAAAATTTCAAGCTTTCCAACACAAATTTCTTCATCTATTCATCAATCTCTAAGAAAAATCTTAAATTATAACCTAGGGGTTCAAGAAAACGAATTCAAGAAAGGATTTTTTTATTCTTCTTTTTCAAGAATTAGATTTCTTCATTAAGAAGTCTAAAAATTCTAAGTCAAGAATTCAAGAATCAAAGAGAATATATTCAACTAATTTCTTTCCTAGTTCTTTTGCTCTTTCTCAAGAACAAGCATTAAGATTCCAGGATCAAAGATTTTCTTCAAGAAAGTGAGTGTTCTTCAAATTTTTTTTATCATAATATCTATTTTTTAGGTATGTAAGACTAAACTAAAGTATGGAATTGTTCTTCCATGTGCCCCCATTGATGGTAATAGAAAGATTGTGAAAGTATTGAGTCTCTATGATGTTTCTTTGAAGGTTTTTTTGTAACTATATATTCTATGTATTTTTATATGCTTGATGATCATCATTAACTTGATTTACTGAACAAATATTTTTATATAAGTTATTTCACAAACCCTAAATATTATTTAATAAAAAATTGCATGAATGAATGTAGGAATTGCGTCAGAGCCTTGACTGTATTATTATGATTGTGATTGAGCATGATAATGATGTTATGGAACTTGATGGTCCTGAGAGCCTTCATAATTAAACTCAAATGTTTGGTCTAAATTGATAATCCTCTTAATGATTATCTAAATCTCTCTCGAAAGATGTGATTAAAAACTGATTGGATGGTTGATAAGCCGAAAGGCTTGATTGTGATAGAATTTATGAATTAATAAGAGTCTTTCTAAGACTCATGATTGATTTAATTGAGATTAATTGTTTTATGAGTATTGAATCTTGGGAGGAGTATGGAGCACCGAATTGGGTGAGAGTATACTTGAACTCAATAACTACGTTGTCAAATGTAGGAGAGGATTGAATTGTTAATTCGGATGTTTCCCTGATTGAATCGTTAATTCAGATATTTTCCCTAATTGAATCATTAATTTAGATATTTCCCTACTTGAATCGTTAATTTAGATGTTTCCCTTTTTATGTCCCTTTTAGGGACTTGATTGATTGGTCTGGATTGATGATTGGTTGATTCGTCCTTTAACTTGCCAAAGTATTGGATGGTTGTGGCAACATCAAAGAGATTGTTGTATGATCACTGACTCATAACTGATTATTGTCAGATAAGAGAAACTTCCAAATAGGTCTTGATAATACTCAAATTGGATTAGATTGGATTGAATTGTCTATGATTGGTGATTGTCTAGTTTTTATTCTTTCTCTAGACTTATGGCTTTCTAACTGAGTATTTTGAGATGATTGTATTCTACCTTACATCTGTTTTATTCTACCATTTTACATACTCGTACACTTCACATACTAACGTCCATTTGGAGTTATATTATTTATGATGAAGAGACATGTATTATAGATCATCGACAGACACATCGTTGAGGATCTTATCTTCTATCAGCTGATTGGTGAGTCTTCTTTTGCATTTGGAGGATACCACTTTTGTTTTTCTTGCTTTTGAGTTTAGTATTTTTATTTTGATTTGAGGTAGCCATGATTCTTTCATTGGCACCATCTAGATAGTAGTGTTAGAGGTTTCATGGACTAGATAGTGATAAGTTGATGTTGTGATCTTTATCTCTTGACTGGGTTTCCTTTTAAAACTACTCTTATGTCATAGATTTTGAGTTTGAATTGTTGGTCTATGGCCTTTATTCATTGAGTTAGGTTTTTGATTTGATTTGCCCATCTTATTGTCTCTTTATTTTAAGTCTTTCGCTAAATTTGAATAAATGATTGAATGTGTGATCAGGTCAAGTGGTTCGCTTGGAGCCAATAATGATTTCTGAGTGTCGGCCATGCTAAGGGTATCCTTCAGGACGTGTCATTTGTAGACTCATAAAAGTTGATCTTCTAAGTAACTCGCTCGTCTTGCTTCATTACTGGGCATGGTAGAATGTATAGTTACTTTACCTCAACCTCAAAGGTAGAAAGACTTTTTCAATATTCTTTCTTCCATTTAAGTCTTTCAAATAATTTTTTTTTCACATTTTCAAAATCTTTTAAGTAAGCTCAAGAATTAGTAGTATCTAAGTGCAAAAGTAATTTTGTCAATCAGTATTACAAGATCGCATACTTCCAACATAAGATCAATAGTCGCATTGTATCCTAGTACTACAGAGTTGCAACATACCGACCAAAATGGAGTGATGGATTTCTATTTCTTCTAATTCCATAGTTGCGCCACTTTTTTAACCTTGAATAGTGCTAACAACGATTATGGTGTTATATTTTACTTTATTAAGCAGTCCTTTTTTAAGCTGCTTATATTAATTTTAAATTCAAAACTTTTAGCTATCCTTATTTTATCATTTTTATACTCTTTTGTATGAAAGGTTGTACATGAATAGTTTCAGAAGACGTAGATGTAGATAAAAGAAGTATTGGTCTGAATAACACTTATTCGTCTTTATATTAAATTATTGTAAAGAAGATTTTTTTAAATTTTTTAATAAACATATACTTTTATTTTTATTGATTTGAAACCTTTTGTAGGTAAATATATAATGGATAAAAGTTGTATTCTTATTGGGAATAGAGCGTTACCACAATACTTAAATGGTGTGGAACAATTTTTGAAATTTGTATTTTCTAATCTTGAGGTTGGTGTAAAAATGTCCATGCATGAAATGTAATAATGTGCTTTGAAAAATATGAGATGAAGTGAGAACAAATTTATGTAGGTGGGGAATGAATCAAACTTATAAGAAGTGGAGTTATTATGGTGAACCAGATTTATCTTCAGATGATGAAACACATGTTAGCAAAGATTTAAATCTAAAAAATGATGATCCTCTAACTTTTGAAATGTTGAATGATATATATCATGGTGTTCTCAATAATAGTCATAACATTGATAAAACAACTGAGTTAGGACACAAAGAACCTAATCCAAAAGTTAAGAGTTTCAATAAGTTATTGAAGAATCCAGAAAATCGATTATATCCATATTGTGAAAATAATTTCATACTCTCTTTTATAGTGCATCTTTTTCAAATGAAGTGTATGTATGGATAGAGTAATACTTCATTTGACTCTTCGTTAAAATTACTGAGTGATGTTTTACCTAAAGAAAATATGCTCTCAAATTCTATTTATGAAGTTCAAAAGATAGTGAAATATTTAGGTTTAGTTTATGTGAAGATAGATGCATGAACAATGTCCTAAATGTGGTGAAAAAAGATGGACAATGAGAAAAGGAGAAGATGCTAATAATGAGGCTGCTTCAGGAAATTTAAATAAGAAAAAGAATGAAATTTCTAGAAAAGTTCTTAGATACTTTCCTATTATACCTAGATTACAATTGTTATACCGAAAAATGATCGACTCTCTCCGGAAATATGATTCGATACTCAATTGATTTAAGCATGAATCAAATTCTCGAAAATTTAAAGAAAAGAGTCACTACCTAATTTTAAGGATAATTAGGAAACCAAGGTTAAATTTTAAAACCTAAC
>DF358783.1:45076-66251 GCA_000787875.1 Solanum virginianum | reverse complement strand
TCTAGTTCGTCCTAAAAGAATGTCATTTTATTATAATTAGAAATAATATAACTTTAAAATTTCTCTTTTACTCTTTATAAAATGAATCTTAGTCACACAAATATTTATAAAATTATTTAAATTTTTTTAAAAGAAATAATATGTCAAATCAAAGTTATATGTTTTTGCTTGATTGCCCAGCGTACAAGGCGTGTGTCCCACCAATTTGCACCGCCCACAGTACAACAATTCCCTATGCCAGCCTTTGCCTTTAACCTAGAAGTTGGACTTGGTCACTTTGGGCCCCTCTAACTAATTCTTCTCATTTCTTTACAATTTCTTTTTTCCACTCAAACCGCGTACTATTGCACTTAAATCTCATTAACTTCTTATCTTAGCTGTGCATTTTATGTATGTGTATATATAGCATTATAGATTCTGCCTCTCTCTCCAAACTACTCATAAACATCACATTGAACAAAAAGCAATAAACTGATTTTCCAACTAAAAAGTTCACACACTTTCTCTTTCTTTTTCCACTTTTGTCGTCTAAACATATTTATCTTCTACTCTTAAAACACAAGTTACAAACATGCAAGAAAAATCGAGAATGCAGAGGAAGAGATCGATTGTTGCTCGCCGAGCTTGGAGCGTTCTCCGCCTGGCCTTGCTATGGGCTAGAAAAGGTGGCATTTTCAAGCACAAGCACCTAGTGGATCTCCGTTTGCTTCCTAAATATATTAAAAGCCTCTGTCATACCAATGATCACTACGGGACACTACATTATGGGGAGCGTGAGTTTTCCTTTGATGACACCCCTGTTGTTCATGTGAAGATGCATCGCCCTGCTTCCTTGCGTTTCAAGATGCCAAACATTCCCTGCATCAAACCTCAAGTCGACTTTGACAATGAGTATGACGACGAGTATAATAATGATGATGGTGCTCCTAGGAAGAGCGTCGAGGATGAGTATGTAAGCTGCGAGGAGATCGTTGCTGATGAAGCTATTGATATCAAGGCAGAGGAGTTCATTGCAAAGTTCTATCAGCAAATAAAGCTGCAAAGACAAATATCATATCTACAATACCATGAGACGCTTGCTAATTAAAGGTGCATATTTATGCAGGAGAGAGCTGCAGACGCTTCTCAATGACGACAATGTACCAAGTCATTTTTTCTTATATCGAAATCCAGCATTAGTATTCATTCTTTCTGTATAGGAGGCCTTGCCGCATTTTTGTAGATGGATGAGATATTCCATTCTAAAGCTTTTACACCCTATGTTTCATGTTCCAAAGTTTCTGGTTGTAATGCAATATGTTTACCAACACTTCCATTGGATCATAAATAAAACAAAATGGCACCACTTCACAACATAATAGGGTTTTCCCTTTTGAGTCTGAATGAGAAATAGATGTATAAAACACTGTCCTCCTCAGAACAATTGTTTAATTTTGAAGGTGAAAAAAAACAAAGGAAAACAAGGTGACATCCCAAATGCAGTAGAGAACTAAAGCATTCCAACTATATCTTCAAATTATCTGTCGTCAACAAAGTTGACGAGCAACAAGAAGACAGGTATCAGCTAAATCACTTCCAAAATGATTAACAGCCATAGCACACAGCTTCATACTCGAGGGGGCTTTGGGTTGACAGTCAGAACATGTGCAGTACCTCCACATTTATCTTACGACAAGCTTTAAGAGAACTGAGGGGATCACACCACAAAATCGAATTTCCTGTAATCAAAATCACTTGGTAGATTAAACTATTGAAAAGAAATTGAAGCTGTTAACTCTTCTGACACAACACAACTTTATCTTTTACTTAACAGAGAGATCGTTTAGATTTAACTACTCTACCAGGAATGGTAATTTTTTAAGGAAACCAACAAACTTTCTAAGATGTAAGCACAGATGCTCATCAAAAAAATTATCAGCTTTAGAACCCATCCCCACCCCCACCCCCAACCCAACACAAGTACTGTTATCTAAAATGTTGGAATGGTAGTTTTGAAAAGGAACAAGGAAAATTTCAAATATACAAATGTAGAAACACACTCTCAACAAAACAAAACAGCCATACACACAGTATTGTCACTATACGGTCACCGCTGGTATTGGGCAGCTCATCGGAAAGAACATTCAGAAAGTTGAACATAGATGTTATCCTGGGTAAGGATTTTCTTTGATTTTATTTCCCTTTTTTCCTTGAGATATGTTACAGTGCCTTAAAAATCACAAGGGTATGTTCTTCCAGTACATTACTACAATTGCGAAAAAAAATATTCAGGGGCCTGTTTCTAGCTTTCCGTGAGAATGAATCAAGTAAAAAGTTTCAAATTGACATGGATCGACAAATATACTCAAACTCTTCATGTTAAATACACCAAATCTTAAAATCCGGAAAGCTGAAGCCAAGTTTATCACCCTCTTGAAGAAACAATACCAAGCAAACAAAATGTTCAACTAAATAAGCATTTCACAGAAATCAACCAGGAAACATTTCTTGGACACAAGGGACCCACTAAACCACTAGTTTCAAATTTTATTTTCTCTTTTTTTTTTTTCCATCAATATCCAGTGAAAACAATTTGTTCATTTACATATGAATATGTAGACTTAATGTACCTTGTGAGCAAACAGTTATCCAACTAGTTAGTGCTGATATTTAGCTTATATGCCTCCATTCTGCTGAGTCTTGATGTAAGCTTCTAACTGTCCTGTTGCTGCCATGATAAGACCTACAGTACAATGACAATTATAAGTTATTTCGTCTACTGCTGATAATGGTCTCACGGCATCAAAATTAACAAGTTGCAAACTCTGTAGAATCCTGTCCTGGGACTGCAATTACGCAGTTTCATCATATAATATCTAAGATTAAAAGAATCATAATATAAGTGATTATGTGACTATCCTTAGCTGAAACCAATGTAAGTTTTCCGTACTACCAGTCCTAACCTTCCCACATACAGACATCAACCAAGAAACCCCAAAAGAGAAAGGAAGAAGAAGATCCCGATCTCTAACAACGCCTCCATCCCAAACAAGTTAGGGTTGGCAATATGAATACCACTTTTCAATTTAAGCTCAGCTCATATTGTCTTCACACCAAGCAAAAATTAAAGTGAGAATATGTTAATCATATATAAACAGTAGTAGTAATAACAATAATATTAGAAGTTCTGTAACAAGACTAAGTAAATCCTACTCTCCATTAGTAGATATCACCTATATGAATCTTTTTCTTTCATTGTTTTCTGCATTGATCACAAGAAATTATAGGTCTTTCCTGACAATTCCCCTCCACATTATTTAGGTCTATCCTCACCTTCACATTCATTATACTGATGTCATTCCATCATAACACGAACAATGATAAAAAAGAATACTGCAAAATAATTATGGGCTGCATTAACACAATCCATTCACAGAAAATGATTCCAGATAACACTAAAAAGCAGCACCGCATGCATGATATTTACATCAAATTTGCAGGTCATCTACTAGTTTATATTAAAACCAAAGTCAAGCAACTAATTCCTACCTAGAAAAGGAGCTGAAGGCCTCCCTGGCCTTGACTTGTATTCAGGATGAAATTGCACACCAACATAAAATGGGTGACCAGGAAGCTCCAATATCTGCATAAAGAATAAGAGCATGAGAAAAAGGGAGAAAGTCTACAAGCAATGACAACAAAAATAAAAGCAATGAATTTAAAACACTGAACCAATAATCACTTAAAAACAAAGCTTGTAACAGAGTCTAAATGTAAGGGATTGTAAATATAGTTTTCACCAAGTCAATAGCAATTTAAAGCATGCAGTCCAAAATCAAACCTCCATTCGTTTTCCAGTTTCATCCCTTCCCACAAATCTCAGGCCGGCTTCTTCTAAAGTGTCTACAACTGCAGGATTGACCTGCAATAGACACCGCCATTTTATTCCGTGGGGATGCCAGCATAATTAATACAACAAGTGTAGGCCTAAGCTAACCTCATATCTATGGCGATGTCGTTCATCCACATGCTTAGAATTGTTATACCTGTCAAGAAAAAATATGTTAAGCGTGCATAAGGAAAAACACAATGAGAATTTACAAAAAAAAAAAAAATATATATATATATATATATATATATATTCTTTGACAGGTAATAATATCTTAGAAAAGCATCAAATGGACATGCAACCTATAAATAGATGGCAAAAACAAAAACAAGCCAGCAGAGATGCACACAAAAAAAACCTCTTAAAACTTGTATTTAAATTACTCTTAGATAGGTGAACGAGAACAAGCTAGTATCTCGATGAGAGCAGATGGGTAAACTATTATGATAGGCAACCCACAGAAGAACCTGCCATAAAATCATATCTTATGCTCCTGATACAGAGATGATTTGTAGAAATTGGCAATTCTAGATTTACTTCAAATCCTTAAAGTCCATAGAAATCTAATTGATCAAACATCTAGTCAAGGCACTGTTATGATGAATAAATGATATCTGATAAAGTAGAAGTGTGTGAATATATATTCCATACAGCTTTGACGTGATACAATCAGGTGTCTGGAACAATGTTTTCCTAGATCCAAGCCTCATGGTGCTTCCCATATGTGTTTTTGACCCCTGCAATTTTTTTAAAACCGTGATATCAGAAAAGCATAAACAGAGAAATATATAAATGAGACAAATACATATTCATTTCTTTGAAAAATTACAAAGAGCACACTACCTCAGGCATGAAAATTACAACAAGGTCTGGAGTCTGGGGGTCAAACTCTTCACTGTTTGCTTTCTCCAAATGCAAAACCTGCAAAATTCAAAAGAGATAATGCCACATAAAGAAATGGTTAACACAAGATATTCCAATTTGACGTCTATAAAGAATCAACTTACAGATCTGGCAAACTCGATTACAGAAATCTGCATCCCTAAACAGATTCCGAGATATGGTACGTTATTCTCCCTAGCATACTTTGCAGCCAATATCATCCCCTTGACCCCACGATCACCAAATCCACCAGGAACCAAGACACATGCTGCACCCTGTAAAGATTGACTCATCTCAATAGCTCATAAAATGAGTTATAGAGTACTTTATCAAGAAATGACTTCTACAGTTATAGCTGAGCCTCTCTGATGAAATCACCAGAAATGGTACGTGGCAGCACAAGGCGCCAAACATTTTTGCGATCTTAACAATCATAACGTGAAAAATTGCCCCCGGGTCTAGCTTGGGTGACAAAGGGTGGAGGATTTGTGGCCGAGGTCACATATTCAACCGCCACACCATGCAAAGCGAAGCCTAGTATTTAAGTGGAGAAGCGTAGAGCGGCAAGCCTATTATCCACTGAATTTAGAAGGTTGTGATTGGTCCAAAGGGCAGGCCACAGACAGATTTCTCGATTATCAAAAAAAGTAAAAAATAATCAGAACGAGAAAACATATTCAGGGGATACATGGTTAGCTAGACTGCCAAAAGCTTTACTATAGAGGCACATTCACATGCTTTTGTAGAGGAAATAAACATTGGGCTTTACTTAACCCTAAAAACTATAGGTGAGGATTATCCAAGACTATTAAAGGAGACAATGGTCCACGCCTCAACCAATGTGGGACACTTGATACATATAAAGAGAGTAACCATGCAAACATAATATAGAAAAAATGTAATCACCACGCTAGAAATGATAAGCCAGAAAAAGAAAAAAAAAGAATACTGCATTGACAGATGATTCATCTCTCAAAATGCACATGTTAAGAGGCCATCATAGAAATTAATAAACTTTCCCTTCAACTGGAACGGGAGGCCTTTGTAATTCATGTCTAAGGACACGTTTGGTGAGATGGATAAGGGGAGATAATCCTGGGATAAAGTTTTAGTACCCCCTTAATCCCTTTTTTGGTTACAAAGTTCAGGATAAATTATCTCAGGGTTAACAAATTAGTACTGGAATAAGCTATCTTTGCCTTTAGGTGGAATAATAATCATAGGATAACTTATCCTGTGATAAATAGTTAATATGGCAAAATACCCCCTCAAACCCTTTTTATACATCACTTTTCACATCCTTTCACTTATGGAGGATATTTTGTAAACAAACAACTTATTCTTGAAAATAATGCAATGCATATTATTTTTAATACAACAAACCAAACTCACTAAGAAATAATACCAGGATAACTAATCTTGGCATAACTAATCCCATTATAACTTGTTTTCAAACCAAATGACCCCTAATAGTGAACTGACACTAAAGAAGCAAACAAGAATGACGGATGACATAAGTTATTACTAGAAGGATGGATCAAACTTTACCCTTAGAGTCTTCCAGGCTGTTGCATAAGCTTCCGGGGTCTGAGAGAAAGAAGATAAGATAATTACGATCAGAAACTCATAACAGCACCTAACCAAAGGTAGAGAGAAATCTAAGTACCGATTGAGCACTATCATCTTCAAGATCTGATGCTGCAATCCAGTCAATGGATGGCTTAAATGAACATGCAATACATGCATGCAGAAGGGCCTAAAATATGAAGATAAATTACAAAACAGACAAGTCAACATCACAGCGTAAATGAACATTGGACAAATACATCCAAGAGGGCCCATAACTATGAAAAGAAGAAAGAGAAAATAAAAAATAAACAGTTAACAGCTGATAAGCATGTTTCTTCTATTTCAAAACTAGAAAGCAGGGCAATTAGCAGAGGGCCATCAGAAAAGCAGCTTTCAAAGAAAAGCCAAAGCTATACTCAAATGCTTAATTCTACCATGATCAAATACAAAAAACAAATCCCAAACACAACATTCAGCTTAAATAAAGATGGTGCATCTTCTTTGTAGTTTCATATTGTTACCTTCACTACAGATAAGTAAGAATCTGTTAACCCAACATACTTCCCAACCATCGCAATTCTAACCTGCATGAAAAAAGTAGTTATTCAATTACAATGTACATATTTGTTAATAGTACCTACATTGTTTAGATCCTACTAACAGATTTGGTGAGGTTGTCAAAGGTCTCAGCTCTTTTAGTCCACTCCGATAAAGCAATAGGTTTCGCGACCCTGACACAAAAAGAAAAATTCAGAGGAGACATCACGCACTTTATGTCTTTCATGAAAAGCAAACTTGCTCACTGTATACTATATAAGTAACAGCCACTACAACTAAGACTAACTAGCAAAGTAGTGCTATCATAAACAAAAGAAAACTGTACTCATAATTTATCCAAATTTAAAAGCTATTTTTCTCATTTCAGTAGAACAGTAAGGAAATATGAGATAGGAAGAGGACGATCAGATTCTAAATCTAAATTACTGCTAAAAGGGAAACAGAGGCAGTTCTTTACCTCAATAAATCCATTTGCTTTAGAATAGCATCATGAGCATTTTGGTTCTGGCACAAATAGGTAACTTCAGGAGCAATATTTATATCATATATGGCAAAGGACAAAGTGGAGCAGATGGTAGACCTACCTGAAGCAAGAGGGGAATATGCCAAATGTTTGGAACATCATGGATATTCAGGATGTTGGCAATCTATAGGGAAGCAGAACAAAATGGAAGAAATGAAAAAATGACTTCCAATTTTATATGCAAAATCACCAAAGGCCTAACACAAGTTAAACTTACAGGAACATGACAAAACTGTGAAAGCTTCTGTTTTGTGCTCTCTAGTAAGGGCTGCAACAGAGTTGAAATATCTTAATAATATCAGTAAAATGTAGTAGTAGAGAAATGAAAATCCTAGAATTAAAGGTTTTAACTAGTTTTCCCAAATTTACGCGTCTCTAAGGAACATCTTTTCGTGTCTCTAAGTAACAGTAATTAACTACATTCCGAGAGAGAACCTAGTTAATATATTATTATGCAGTTCACATCTCATTATTTGACAACTGTGGAAAACAAGCCGAACGAAGGGGAAGGAGAAGGACCCCACACAGAGGGGGGCTATTGTGAGATCTTTACATATTCTGAGCTCATGCTAGGAGACTAGGCTATTACAACAACATACCCAATGAAATCCCACAAGTGGGGTATGGGGAGGGCAAAATATACGTAGACCTTACCACTACCTCATAGAGACTAGGCTATTGCACAACTATAATGGTAGTCCAAGTGTAATAAACCTACTCATATCTTCTAGTAAACATAAAATGCAGGAACTTATAGCTAAAGGAAAACAACATACCTGAGCAGAACGGCACGCTAAAAAGTGGGGAGTCAATCCTAATGCTCTCAGCTCCCGCACACTATGTTGTGTAGGCTTTGTCTTCTGCATACACATGGAGAACACAATGAGGGGTATATGGAAAGAAAGAATATGTACAAAACATTCACATGGTTCAGGCATAGATGTTTCACAGACTATTACTTGCTCACCGACAACACCTAGTACAGGTATAAGGCTGACATGAATGAGGCAAAAGTTGTCTTGCCCTGAAGAGAAGAATTAAAAAAAAAAGTTGAGGGTGAAATGTGAATAAACTGAAGCTAATGAAAATATAAGACATATTATAAGAGGGCATTCCTTATAGAGAAAAATGAGCTAATAATCTTTCTATAATTAAGCAAAATCCTACTTACCAACTGAGAAATACAATTGTCGTAAAGCCTCAATGAAGGGCATTGATTCAATATCACCTAAAAGGAACAATGTAAGAAGTTAATTGACAAGCTTTATATACACACACACATATGTGTACATATACACACAGATATATATATATGTGTACATATACATATATACATATGTGTCGCTAGGTAGGTAGGTAGAGAGCAAAACAACAAAAAAGATGGAGAAGAAGACCAGAGCTTTTAGTAGATTAGATGCAGCTGCCTTCTAGAAACACTTACCTACAGTCCCCCCCAATTCAATGACACAAACATCTGCAGGTCCTTCCTTCCCATCCACAGGAGTCAGAGATACCGACTCAATCCAGTCCTTGATAGCATCAGTGATATGGGGAACCACCTGTAGAGCGCGAGAGAGAGAGAGAGACGAAAGAGACAGCAATCCCTCTGAGTAATAGATTTCCTTGCAGTGATGCACCATATATGATATCAAATGAAAGTAAAATCACCTGAACAGTTTTTCCAAGATAATCACCTTTCCTTTCCTTCTCCAGAACAGACTGGTAAATTACCCAAAAAGGAAAAGAAAACTGTCAAACAAATCTCATTCCTGAACAGCCGATAGGCATCGATCCATGTGAGACACAGTGTACATGAATATGTTTATTTATAAGAACCTGATATATCTTTCCAGTGGTAATATTGTTGTCCCTTGTCAATGTCACATCCAAAAAGCGTTCATAATTTCCCAAATCTAGATCAACCTGTTGAAGCACATCAGTATTGCAATGAATAAGAGCACACATCTTTGAAGCTTCAGAGGAAGACCAGAATCTATTGTACGTAAATGCAGTACCAATTTTCTGGTAGGGGAGAATTTTTTCACATAAACTCAAGATATTAAAAAAAAAATAAGTAACATTAGATATCTACCATAACCTGATTTTGAACCATAGAACAATCTAAAGCTAAGATTGTGAACTCTTGTGAATAAGGTAGTGTGTATCAGTATGGAACACTGCTTTTATTTCAAGACTCCACCCTCAACCCCCACATCCCAGGAACCCGGTGATCCTTTCCCACTTCATTTGGTAGGTCGTTCAAACCTCAACCTTATGGTTGAAGTTGAAGGATCTTTATAAGCTATCTCCCCCCTGTTATTTGAAGTTTATTGTCATGTACGTGCATCTTTTACTTACCATTTCCAGAGAAGTATATCTTAAAAATATCAGCAAATCCTTGGTGTACTGGAAACAATTTACTTATATGTGGAACAAGTTGGTTCCTATGAGTTCCACTTGTACGAGGACTCATCAAATTAGAGAATGTTAACCATCAAGTACTGGCTCTCCTGCATGATGCAGGCCATATAAGGTAAAACATAATAAAAAAATGTAAAGCATACAACAGGAATATTCAACAAAACTAATTTTCAGAATGCTACCTAATTGTATGAAGATCATCACATCAGAGTTAAATTTAAGAAGGGCAACTAAAATAGTTTTTTAGTGTAAATAAGGAGAAGGAACGGAAGACCTCTCCACCATCATCAAGCACAAAAACCTCCCCATGCTCAAAAGGCGACATAGTACCGGCATCAGTGTTCAAATATGGATCTGCAAAGATGAAAAAGTCTCAACGTACTTCAGAGATAAACAACAGTCATCAATTCACAATATATCAGCAGAATAAAACGCATAATTAATCATGCTGACATTCAAGTGGTAAATAAGTGTAACATCTCCAGGGGGAACTCCCGCTTCTCTTTTAATTTGTCTTTGTGACTGGTGTTCCCTGCCTAAATACTTCAATTTCTTATACTATCAAGGTCAAGGAAGTCTTAAATCCATGGATACATGCTTCGTCTTTTGTGGTATTCTTAGTTTTCTTAAAAGTTCCACTTAGTGGCATCACACATCAGATGAAACTTCAGTGGTAAAGGTGAATGATAAACAAGATAAGAAGTTTAATTTAGTCTTCCAGTGGACCAATATACGTTTCTAAATGCGCAGGATGCAATACACTTGAAGCTTTTTCCTTTTCTAAAATTTTAGTTCTAAATACATATAAACAGGATGTGAATATTGAGTACTGACAACATAAAGCGTTCACAAACTCCACAAAAGGAGCTAATTCTTCACCATGGCCAAAGATCAAATCAGCTAAGCACGAAAGTAAAAATGAGGAAATAAAGGAGATTTTGTGTGACGAAGAATGTTTCCGAGAAAATACTTTCCTTGACGAAATTAGTTCCCAATGTTGAGTTACCCTGAACTGTGGAAAATATTACTCCAAGAATAATATTCACTCCCTCCATTCCATTTTATGTGGCACCTTTTGATTTGGCAGGTGTTTAAGAAAAGGAAAACTTTTGAAACTTGTGGTGTAAAATCATTCTTAGATATTTGTGTGGTTGAGAATCATTTCATTAAGGACAAAAGGGGAATTTTAAAGTTAAATTGTTTCCAATTAGAGTAAGGTGACAAACCTTTTGGGACGGACCAAAAAGGAATGGGTGCCGCGTAAAATGGGACAGAGGGATTAATATTTTTAAAATAAAAGAGGCAAATGCTTCTTTCATTTTCTTTTCCAAATATCTCAATTTCTATGCCATATCAATTGCTTCAATCAACATCCAAAAGTGTGTATGGTATGAGAAACACTTTTCAAAGAAAATAATTTCCTAGATAAAACATTTTCCAGCCTAACGACACCTTGAATTTCTGGAAAATATTTAATCCAACAAAAATATTTTCCACGAAAAAGGAGAAAAATAACTTTCCTCTTTATTGACAGAGCCAATTTCCTTTACTATTCATCTATTACTTCATATCATTTTAATCAACACAGTCAAAATGCTCTCACCCTAGTTTATCCTGTATCAAAATACACCCCTCCTAGTTTATCCTATACCTTGTATGATTGTCCTCTTCTTGTTCTTGTTTGGTTCGTTTCATCAATTATCACATGTCACCAACTTCTCTTCTTTTTTTATAAATTACAAATCTCTTCCCTCAGAAGTAGAGTAACATTCACACGGTGGAAGCCATCAGTTCAGCCTGATTATCCCTATACCAAGTGAGTTTTTCCTTTTGGGCTAAAATTTTTGTCTTTATGAATGAAAAAGAAAATGTCCCAACCATCCTATTTGATTAATTTCGAAATTAAATTAATTTATCGGGATTGATAAAATTAATCCAAAAAAGTAATCAGAATAAATACCATACTACATAGCAAACCTCTTTATAAAGAGAAAAATTAATGAATTATAAGTTAACTTCTTTCTTATGCCAAAATTATCAATTCAAAGGTAGTCATTTCAGGGAAACTAACCCAGAAGAGAAACAGTTGAAGAACGGAACCGCACAAAAACATTACTCCACGTAAGATGAAAATGAAGTGTGACAAAGTGAAAAACGAACCAATTTTGATAGAGGTAAGACGAAGGCCACATGCTTTGAGAACAACGCCGATGCTACTTGCTGTAACACCCTTGCCAAGACCACTGACTACACCGCCAGTTACCAAAACGTACTTCATTCTTCTTTCTGGGTAAACTGCGTCGTTTTACTAGGGTTCCGGCGGAAGGTCGGAAAACGGAGGGCGTTACCACCAAACAGAAGAAACTGTACACCAGGTGTTTGTGAAAATGCCGGAGAGGGAAAAATAAAATAAGATCTCGTAGGTATCGAGTCTTATATAGAAGGACAATGGAACCTCCAGTCCTAGTCAAGTCATTTTCTTCTTTCCCTTTTTCATATATAACGGACTTTCAGGGCTTCCGTTTCTTTAGTTTTTTTTGTTTTAAAAACTTCTTTTTCCAACTTTATTGATCACATACGTGTAGTAACTAAAAGGGTTATTTAACTTTAGTGGTTCTTTTTTCTTTTTTTTTTTGGTCAAACGAAAATCTATTTATTTAACAAACCTACAAGGCAATGCTTGTGCCTTTTGCTCACCTTTTAAAGGCCGTACAACATTGGAAGTCAAAATATAGATTACCTAATTTAGCAAGGTTAGAACATATTGGGATATTAGTTTTTTTAGTAATATATCCTCCAAGTGAGGCTAGGTGTAAATCCTCTTGCATTCATGGTGGAGATTTCATCAAAAATTACATGTAATTTGTGGTGGCCCAAGTAGCTAATATGTAAGACACTTTTGTTAGCTAATATGTAAGACACTTTTGGTAGCTAATATGTAAGACACTTTTGTTATTTTCCCTAAAATTATGCTGGATTTGGGGGTTTCCCAACTTTTTTAAGGCGGATCTGCATGTATTAATAATGTCAGTAAAAAGAGGGGTAGTTAGAATGCTGAAAATTTTTGTGACGCTAGTTTCAACTTCTGAGATTTAAGTTTATGAAAAATAGTCAGCTTTAATCCTTCATACAAAACCTCTAATTCGATATGAATATGATTTATATACGTCGATCATTCAAAGAATCCAGCAATCCATATACCTTGATTGTTCCTATGGACCCCTCCAATGCCATGAATATTGGAATTAGGATTAGAGGCACCATCAAAATTAAATTTAAGGACATCTATTTGAAAGAAAAATTATTTAACTCTAATATTAATTTTGGGGCTTACCTGAGTAATAGGTCTGATAGTGTAAGTGATCTCCAAAATTTTGGAGAGTTCTGGAGAGAAGGGCAAGCATGGAGATAAATAAAGACATTAGTAGTAATAGGTCCGATAGTGTAAGTGATCTCCAAAATTTTGGAGAGTTCTGGAGAGAAGGGCAAGCATGGAGATAAATAAAGACATTAGTATTGCGATTTAACCATAGGGACCAAGGAGCATAAGGGGAAAAATTTTAGTTAAGCAGAGTGTTCCGTAAGAAATGGTTATTATAAAAGAAGTTTTTGATGCACTGAGAACTAGCGTCAGGAGTGGTAATATTCAAGCTGCCTAGAAGTCAGTGGCTATGGGACAACGAAGGAAGATGTGGGGCAAGGTATCTTCTTCCTGATTGCAAATGATATAATTTATTAATGAAGTAATATTCTGAAGGTAGATATAGAAGTTTGTCGGAAGACGATTACGTATATATAGCCATAAAAAGAACTTGATTTTATTGAGGTTACGGATTTTTCAGATCCATTTATAATTCTCCTGATGTTGGGAGCTTTTAGGAGAGGAAATAACAGACAAGCGCGTCTGATTAAAATTAAAATTAGAAAGAAAAAAAAATTCTCCTTCCACTCCCGTACTCGCATTAGAAACCTCTTCTTCTTCTCACCTGAAGCATTGTCCTCTTCTACTTTATTTTTTATTTTTCATTATAATTCTTTACAACTTGATTTATTTCATAAATTTTATTTGTATCTTTACGTAATTTCATCACCTTGAGCATACCTCATTTTTTTTATATATCCTAAAAAAGGAATCTCTATTACTTTGCCAAAAAATCGATGAAGAAAGCGATAGAAGAGAGATTGGAGAAATTAATGGCGATGGTAACTTTGTCGGCGATTGATAGAGTTGATGGTTGAGATTTAGAAATAAAATATAGTTGAGGATTTGTTGGTGGTAGATGACGGATGGCCAAGAAGAGGGAATTGAAGGTGGTGAATAAGAAGAAATCAATATTGATAATGGTGGTGAATAAGAAGAAATCAATAAAAAAAATTATAATTTTTGACATGACGTTGATGTGGCAAGCGAGTGTATAACACAATATTCTATGAAAATAGCATTGTATATTTTAGTGCGATATTAAATTTACTTTTAAATAGTATAAGTATGTAATATATTGTCATGATAGTTTAATCGTATTTAATTTTTCGAGACAAGTTTAAGAAGTATATACCTTTTCCTTTTCTTTTTTTTTTTCAATTTTAGTGTACAAATATTATATTCAGTACAATCGTCACATGTTTGCTAAACTCATCCAGGAACATTTTATTTTATATAAAATTTACAAATATTTGAAATTTAGTAACATTAAAAGTCAATTTACAATATTTTAAGATTATCGAGGACTTCAAGAAATTTTGCTCTTAAATTTTGGCGTGTTGTATGTTTAAAAGTGAATTTTAAAATATTTTAAATTGAACAATTTAAACTTTTATCTTTGAATAAGCACAACTCTAAAACTTGAAGTTGGGATTCCTTGGAACCCTCAATATTTTTATTTCACATTTACATATATTCGATTGAATTGAATATAAAGACTTTCAGATTATTTAGTATGCGATCAACTTTTAAAGATCAAGATATTATATCAATAGAAGAAGCTCAGAATTATATATATCAAATAGACATGATAATGCACTTAAAATTTAAA
This sequence comes from Solanum virginianum, assembly GCA_000787875.1. Lineage (NCBI taxonomy): Eukaryota > Viridiplantae > Streptophyta > Magnoliopsida > Solanales > Solanaceae > Solanum > Solanum virginianum. The sequence goes on along the minus strand of DF358783.1, from coordinate 51,397 downwards.
ATGGAGATTCCTTCAAGTAAAAAGCTAATAAAAAATTAATTATAGTACATTTATTTATGAGCGAACTTCGTACAAATATTTATATTTTATTTTACAGGAAAGATAGACAAAATTATGATTAAGGACAGCTCGTCCATTTGAAGATAAAATATCCATTTTAGTTTTAGTTTTTAGGAAGAGTCCACATGATATACTATGCCCAAAAGCATATATTTTCCAACCTTTTTTTAATAATAAATGATAATATCCGTACTAATATATATAATTTTTTTTATTAATGTGGGGGAGAGATTAAGAAAAGTATTGCATTAGATAGCTCCTATATTCTATTATTACTTGATATTATCCATTTTATTAACTATACTAGGATATATCCAAGACACCTATCTAACTGTTTCTTTTTTTAAATAAAAAAATTTCTTCTTGACATTTCCTTTTCAACGTAAAATGATACTACTGAATTGAAGGCTATCTTGGGCGAAGCTATATTCATTTCAGAGTGGTTAGATAATATTTTTTATCGAATTCTTTTTATAAATATATAGATTAAATATAAATATTTTGATATATATCAATTGTTAAACATCTTTGATATAAAAATTATCCGATCATATTCTAAAAATATGAATACTCTTAACGAAAATACTGTTTCCGCCATTACGACTATCAATAAACTATTGTGCTATGCAACAATCTGATGCGTTGTAATGTTTATAAATAGCACACACGTCCTTGAGTGTGTGGTGAACCACAAAATAAGTACTTATATTAATTTTTTAAAAAAACAAGATACTTGATTGAGCATGACTACTCAAAGTCAGAAGATCAATAATTCAATTTTCATGTTCTGTATAGATTTTTAATGAAGAAAAATAAAAAGTGCAAGGATAAGGACGTCAACTTTTTTGAGAAAATAGCCAAGTCTCCCAATTCAATTACATACTTCAACTTTACGGAAGTCGTATAGAATAGTGTTTTAAATTGAAACGATCACACCTTTGAAAAGTCATAATCATACCTATATCGATGTTTGAATTATACGTATTTGATATGTGGAAATTTGATTAATTTTTTAAAATTTCTGTTATAATTATTTTTCCCTTTCTTCTATGTTCTCCCCATTCCTTCAAACCCCTTAAAGTAATTTCACCATTGTTGTAAATTGGCCTGTGCGGAACAAAGATGAATAGTGATGGGTTCGTCAAGCAATAGTCAAGCTTTGCTCGTTGAAAAATGTTTGAAGCGAAAAAAAGTCTCGCGTTAATGGTTAATAAGATGGGTGGACTCTTCATTAGGTTTGGACAATCTTCCTTCCTTTGAGCTAGCTTTTGGATGTATTAAGCCCCAGACCTAATTTTATATGGTATAAGGTCTATCTCATCCATTATTGCACCCCAAAAATTAAAAAACTACCCACACATCAAATGCTAAGTACTGGTGTGAGGTGGGATATAGAAGAATACAAAAGTTTCACATTGATGGTTAATGAGATGGGTGAATTGTTGGGTTTTTAGGTGTGAATCAAAATCAAGGGTTATGCTTTTTTTAAGGATCATAGTTTTTTCTAAGAGTGATGACCTTTCTAAAAGATTATGTCTTTTCCAGATAGATGCGACCTTTCTAATAAGAGACAATAAGCATCTTTGTTGGTTATAAAGAGAGGGGTCTTCTCTCATTTTTGGAAATAACATTTCCTTCGTCTGCATACATTTCTTTCAAATAAAAGTAGAGTCTTAGTGTGATTTCGTTGCAGGGGCGAAGAATATGAATCTCCTTTTTCTGCATACATTTCTTTCAAATAAAAGTAGAGTCTTAGTGTGATTTCGTTGCTACCTTTTGAGTTCGCTGAAGTTGTTGAAGTTTGAGGTATCGTTACTTCTTTAACAAGTATATTCGTTTTATCCTGAGAGGAAATAATCCATAATCTCGGGTACAGTGAGGAGATTAAATTCCTTAAGGACACACAGTAATTCTGAGAACTCGGATACTTCTTCTTTTTCATCTTTTTATTACTTCTATTTTACTTGTTTTTGAAAACTTGTTGTGGTTATTATTTTCACAAAGTTTTGTTCTACAAAAGTTTTGTTTTGCAATTTTTTTTTTACAAAAATTTTGTTTACTGCAAAAAAAAAAATTTATTCTAAGTATTTTAGTAATACATAGTAAACAGGAATTTAAGATTTTATTTTTCCTTTATGTATTTCTAATTTTAAAATTTTTGAATTTTTTTAAAGTTGAATATTTGTCTGTTTGTGACAGAAAAATGACTAACACAAATGAAGTGAATGTTGAAACGATGACTGCTACAATACCATCTACTGCAAATCTTCAAGTCGTTCAAATGTTGCCTCTACAATTTACCGGCAGATTTTCGGTATAGATTTCAAGAGGTGGTAGCAGAAGATATTTTTCTACTTGACTATCCTAAGCCTACAGAGATACATTAATAAAAATGTTCCTCTACTAGCTGAAGGAATACCGGACGATGAAAAACTTTTTGTGAGTAAAGCTTGGGCACTCAAATTTTCTATGTTGAAATTACATTCTGAGTGGCTTGTAAGATGACTTGTACAATGTGTATAGTCATATGAAGACTTAATTCCAAGGAACTCTGGGATGCCTTGGAAAAAAAGTAAAAAACTGAAGATGCTGGAATGAAAAAGTTTATTGTGATAAAATTCCTGGACTACAAGATGGTAGACAGTAAAGTTGTTGTTACCCAAGTTTAGGAGTTGCAGGTTATAATTTATGATCTCCTTGCAGAAGATATATTTTATTAAATACCTGATTTGAACATATTAAATTTGTTTTTAATACTCACACAATCTTTGATGTAGGATTGGTTGTGAACAATATTTTCTAAGTGGCAGCCATCATCGAAAAGTTACCCCCGCTTTGAAAAGGTTTCAAGAATTACTTAAAGCATAAACGCAAGGAGATGACTATTGAAGATCTTATTGTTTGCTTGAGAATTGAAGAGTATAATAAGGCGGCAGAAAAGAGGTCACAAAGAAGTTCAACAATAATTGGGGCAAATATTGTTGAAGAAGTACCAAATGTCAAAAAGAGAAATAAGTCGTTTGGACCAAAGGGCAATCTGCCTAAAAAGAAGTTCAAGGGTAACTATCATAATTGTGGGAAGATTGGACATAAAGTTGTTGATTGCCGATCTTCAAAGAAGTAAAAACAAAAGAATTAGGCAAATATGATTGAGAAGAATGAAGAAGTAGAGAACTTATGTGTCATGTTGACTCAATGCAACTTGATAGAAAACCCCAAGTAATGATGGTTTGATTCTGGAGCCATTTCACATATTTGTGCTGTAAAAGAAGTCTTTGCAGCATATGCTCCGCTGCACCTGATGAGACCATTTACATGAAAAATTCTTTCACAGCAAAAGTTGAAGGTTATGACAAAGTATGTTCAAAGATGACATCCCGCAAGGTGATGACTCTAAAGAGAGTTTGTCATGTTCCAGAAATGAGGAAGAACTTGATTTCTGCTAGCTCTTGGTCAAAAATGAATTCAAATGTGTTCTTATTTTTGATAAAGTTATAATTAGCAAAAATGATATGTTTGTAAGAAAAGGCTACCTTACTGAAGGTCTTTTCAAACTGAATGTAATGATTGTTGGAAATAATAAAGTTCAGGCTTCTTCCTATTTACTTGAGTCAAATGATCTATGGCATTCACGTTCAGGACATGTAAATTATAAAACCTTGCGAAAAATGAGTAATGTTGATCTATTGCCTAAGTTTGAAATCAAATAGTCAAAATATCAAATTTGTGTGGAATCTAAGTATGTTAAGCATCCTTATAAGTCTGTTGAAAGGAATTCAAATCCCTTAGACTTAATTCACACAGATATTTGTGACATAAAGTCAATACCTTCTTGTGGTGGAAAGAAGTATTTACGACCGTATACAGTTATTTACTTAGTAGTAAAGATGAGACAATTGAAGCATTCAAACAATACAAAAGTGAAGTTGAAACACAACTTAACAAAAAGATCCAAATGATTAAGAGTGATAGGGGCGAAGAATATGAATCTCCTTTTAAGGAAATATGTTTGAAACATGGCATTAGTCATCAAACAACGACCTCTTACACACCACAATCCAATGAAATTGCGGAAAGGAAAAATCAAACACTTAAAGATGAGGCAATTGAAGCATTCAAACAATACAAAAGTGAAGTTGAAACACAACTTAACAAAAAGATCAAAATGATTAGGAGTGATAGGGGCGAAGAATATGAATCTCCTTTTAAGGAAATATGTTTGAAACATGGCATTATTCATCAAACAACGACCCCTTCCACACCACAATCCAATGAAATTGCGGAAAGGAAAAATTAAACACTTAAGGAGATGATGAATGCCATGTTAATTAGTTTTGATTTGCCCCAAAACTTGTGGGGGGAAGCTATCCTTATGGCTAATCGAATACTCAATCGAGTTCCCCATAGTAAAACACAATCCATTCTATATGAGAAATGAAAAGGGAGAAAGTCTAACCTTGAATACTTGAAAGTGTAGGGGTGTTTAGCTAATGTCCAGATTCCTAAATTTAAAAGGACAAAAACAAGACCTAAGACTGTTGATTGTGTATTTATCGGATATGCCTTGAATAGTAAAGCATATCGATTTCTAGTGCATAGATCAAAAAATTTTGATATTCATGTTAATACGATAATTGAATCAGATAATGCAAAATTTTTTGAAACAATATATCTGTATAAGAAAGAACACGAATCATCTAATGAAGGAACTAAATGGTCTTAAGAAGAAGCAAAGGAGAGTGATCATAATAAGAAAAATCCAAGGCGTAGCAAACGTTAAAAGACCTCTAATTCCTTTGGACCTGATTTTGTAACATTTTTGTTAGAAAATGAGTCTCAAACTTTCAAAGAAGCTATGACTTATTCAAAAACACAATATTGAAAAGAGACAGTTAATAGTGAGATTGAATCCATAATGAATAATCATATATGAGAATTGGTTGATCTTTCTGTTGGAAATAAACCCCTAGGGTCTAAATAGATTTTCAAAAGGAAAATGAAAGCCGATGGCACTATTGACAAATACAAAGCGAGGCTTGTTGTTAAAGGATTTAAACAACCTGAAGGTTTTGACTACTTTGATACGTACTCACCGATAACAAGAATTACGTCAATTCAAACATTAATAGCATTAGATGCGATGTACAATCTAGAAATTCATCAAATGGATGTCAAAATAACCTTCTTAAATGGAGATTTGGAGGAAGAAATCTATATGGAGCAACCAGAAGGGTTCATAGTTCCTGAAAATGAAAAGAAGGTGTGCAGACTTATTAAGTTTTTGTATGGACTCAAACAAGCACCCAAATAATGGCATGCAAAATTTGACCAAACAGTGTTGTCAAATAATTTCAAAATTAATGAGTGTGACAAATATGTTTACATTAAGAACACTCCAAATAAAATTATCATTGTGCTGATATGTGGATGATATGTTAATAATGAGTAATGACATTGCTACTAAGCATATGTTTGGTAGTAAGTTTGATATGAAAGACCTAGGAGTTGCTGACTTGATATTAGAAATTAAGATTCACAAAACTTCTTAAGATCTAGCATTGTCTCAATCTCATTATATCAAAATGGTACTAGAAAAATTTAAGTACCTAAACTACAAAAGTGCAAGAACCCAAATTAATCTGAACCTTGATTTGGCTAAGAGTAAAGGTGAAAGTCAGTCCCAAATGGATTATGCTAGAGAATTGGGAAGTTTGATGTACATCATGAACTGTACGCGATCAGCCATAGCTTGTGCTCTAAGTAAATTGAGTCGGTACACGGGTAATCCCAACCAAACTTATTGGATGGCGATGAAACAGGTTTTGGGGTATTTGGAACATACTTAAAACTTTGGTTTGCATTATAGAAAATATCTAGTAGTTGTTGAAGGATATAGTGATGCAAACTGGATTATTGGGTCAACTGAGACTAAGTCCATAAGGGGATGCATCTTTACCATTAGTGGAAGAGCAATATCATGAAAATCATCCAAACAAACATGTATAGCTCGATCTATAATGAAGGCTGAGTTCATAGCCTTAGATAAGGCTGGTAAAGAAGTTGAATGGCTCCAAAATTTCTTAGAAGATATTCCACTTTTGTCCAAATCAATTGCTCATATATGTATACATTGTGATAGTCAAGCGACAATAGTAAGAGCTGGGAGTGTTATGTCTAACGGTAGGTCTCATCACATACGACGAAGACAAAATACCATTAGGCAACTACTCTCAAGTGAAATTATCAGAACTGATTATGTAA